>JASTWL010000475.1:0-139739 GCA_035220575.1 Temnothorax rugatulus | reverse complement strand
TAATATAAGAATACGAAACTACATTGTAACGCGGATTGTCTATCACGACTACCAATCCCGACGTCAACAACAGCGGAACGCGATGTAATAGACGTCTATGAAATAGATACAGTACAAAACTTACCAATTACAGTAGAGGAATTAGCACGCGCTACAGCAAATGATGTACAGCTAATTGTAAGTAATATTCTAAAAGCCTTACGTGAAAAGAAGGAAATACCTGTACAATTGCGATTTAACATAAACCAAGCAGCTTTCAGTATCCAACAAGGCGTCCTCCTTTGTAATGGGAAAGCCGTAGTTCCCAGTCAGTTACGACAGCGTTTTCTTCTAGAATTACATAAAAGTCATTTTGGCGTAGTAAGGATGAAGGCATTAGCGAGAAATGCTTTCTGGTGGCCTGGCGTGGACAAAGCAATTGAGAGATTAGCAAGTAATTGCAATACATGTAATGAAGTACGTAACGACCCACCAAAGGTCGAAGTACATGAGTGGGAGCCAGCAGAAGTGCCCTTCGAGCGTGTACATGTTGATTATGCGGGGCCATTTATGAATCATTTCTTTTTCGTAGTTATGGATGCATATTTGAAGTGGCCTTTTGTTCGGATAGTAAAGAATATTACAGCGAAAACCACGATTAACGAATGCAAAGAGATTTTTACCAACTTTGGTTATCCAAAAATAATGGTAATGGATAACGGTCGCAATTTCCGTTCCACGGAATTTTTACAATTCTTAAAGTCAAAAGGTATTACACCGAAATTTACTGCTCCATACAACTCCACTACAATCCGTCAACAAACGGATTGGCAGAAAGGTTTGTGCAAGCGGTGAAAAACTCTTTGCGAAAGATGGTTGCGGATCCTAGAAATAAGGGACTAACGCTAGAAGATGCAGTACAAGACTTTTTAGTACAATATAGAGTAACTCCTCATTGTATTGCAGGCGTAGCTCCATGCGATCGAATTTTTAAAGGAAGAATGCGTACAAATTTAACTTTATGTTTACCGGAAGAGCCAAAGAAATGTATAAATACAAATGCGTTTAAGACATATAGAATATTTGAGGTAGGAGAGAGAGTACAATGTAGAGACTATAGGAATAGAGTTAAATGGCGTTTTGGAAAAGTCATTCGTCGTACCGGGAAATTACACTATACGATCGCGTTAGATGATGGTCGGATCTGGGAGCGGCACATAGACCAGATTCGCAAGACAGGAGATGATAAGAACCCAAGACAAGACTGTCATACTCAGGTGGAGACCCATACGATGAGAAACCACCTGATGATGAAGCTGGAGATAATCCAGAAGAACCGGAGCCACTAAACGACTCAGGGAACTCAGGCGATAATGTGCAAGACGAAGAAGCGGCACAAGAGCAAGAACCAAGGGTAATACAACCACCTCTGGAAAGGCGAAACCAAAGAGAGCCGTCAACCCGAAACAGAAAATTACCCGCGAGATTCGCGGATTTCTATACGAAGTTCAGTTAGAAGGTAGTTTTTCCTTCACGAGGGGAGAGGTGTTATGTAGTTACACATTTCATAGGTTCGCGCCATCGTTTTCGTTTCCGCCTAAAATAATACGGGAAGTAGAGGGCCCAGGAACGCGCGCGCTAGCGTAGATGTATATATAGCCGTTGGCTCGCTGCGAATCTCTCTCTCCCGTCCGCGACAGCTAAGAGCGCAGTATCATATATAGCGAGTACCGAGGTAGAAATAAAAGGGTAATACCAAAGTGCCAGAGTCTTTCTTTTCCCGATACACAACACGTCGAATTCAAATAGACCAAACGGGGTAATGACAGCGGTTTTAGGACGGTCTTGCAGTGCGACTGGCACTTGATAATATGCCCGATTTAGATCAATTGTAGAAAATATGGTACAACCGCGAAGGCGAGGTGTGAAATCATGTAAATGTGGTATGGGATGCCTGTCTGGATATGTAATCCGATTTACTCGTCGATAGTCTCCACAGTATCTGTAGTCTCCTGATTTTTTAAGTACTAAGTGTAGCGGGCCCATTGACTTGAGGAAGGGCGAACAAATGCCTTGTTCAAGTATACACTCGAATTCAGCTTTTGCCTGTCTCAACTTCTCCGGAGATAGTCTTCGCGCTGGCTCGGCAACTGGAGGACCCTTGGTCTCAATATAGTGTTGTATTTCGTGCTTGCCTTTCTTGAGCGTACAAAGGTGGGTTATGTCGATGGATTCACGCAATAAATTGTGATAGTCGCTGTTTCCATAGATTGTAGAAAGCGTTGACACTGGGACACGAGCTACCTTTCCGGGAATTGATAACAGTGTGATGCCATTCAGAACGAATTTGCGACGTTTAAGATCAACTAGGAGGTTGAACTGACGGAGGAAATCTGCGCCGAGTATTGGTTGTTTGACGTCAGCAATAAGGAAGTTCCAGGTAAACTTGCGACGGAGGCCGAGGTCGACTGTAATTGATCGACGACCGTAGGCGGTGATTGCTGAACCATTGGCTGCATAAAGTTTAAAGTCTACTGCTATGCGTTTACCTAACTTGGCTGCCGGTATAACGGATACATCTGCACCGGTGTTGATCAGATATCGTGCGCCTGTTGTCTGATTGTTGACTATTAAACGGTTCGACTGCCCTCCGAAGTCTGGAGCCGTCTCCCCACAGACGGGCATATTTAGTTTTTCGAGCTTTCTGGACGACTCTTCTCCTAAGCGCACGGGTCTTCACAGTTCCTGGCTTTCTCACCGAACCTGCGATGGTAAAAGCATAGGTCAGTTCTAAGTTTTCGTGCGCGGCTTAGGGAGCGTGAGCGCCTCCCCTGCGTACTGCCCCGACGCTTTCCTCGTGACCGCGAATGGGCTGTTTCACGTGTAAGCTTCAATTGCCAATTTCAGATCACGTAACTCGTCATTAACGCCTGCTTGAGCTGTTTGATTGCTACTAACGACGGCGAGGCCGTGAGACTTCTAAGATCTTATCAGCCTGCAAAGCTAACTTGGCAAGATCGGTTGTCTCGCTAATTGCGAGAATGGTACGCACGTTCTCAGATAGATGTTCCATGAAAATAGTTCTCAAGACAGAATTAGTACACTGACCTCTAGCCAAGTTGCGTAATCGTTGCAACAGATTCGACGGCTTCTCGTCGACGAGTTGCCCTCTTAGTAAATGTCTGAGTTTTGACCATTTATTTATTATATATGATTATATCTGAGACGAACGGTAAGATGGATTGATCGAGATTAACAATAGTGTAGCGGAATCGAGTTTCGTCGTTTGAGATTCTAGAGATAGCAAAGGCCGCTTCTACTTGGGCGAACCATAAGGCGAAATTCTCTTTCCAGAAGGGAGGTAGTTTTACTGCTCGGGCAGCGTCGATGTCAGCGTAGTTAGTGTGCCGAGATTGCTCATTTTGTTCGGCACTTTGCACCGGGCCCGGAGAGTCCGTGCCTTGTTGCGAGGTGGACTCGTCACGTTGACCCGGCGGCGGCGAGTGATACATGATTACTATGCGGCGAATAAGTACTTAGGCCATGCGAAATTAGAGATACACGCGTACGCCGATCGTAGCTAACACGATTTTCGCGAACACGGTCTTCCAGTAGTTATCGTGCCACTTTTTGCGCGCGATGTAGTTATGCCGTTTTCCGCCACGCGAAAAGTCTATTCCTCGTCCCGGGTGATCATGTCGGGGTCACCAGCTGTATGGGAAACCTGAGGATCAAGGATGGTAATAAGGGCGCAGATACAACTCATTTAAATTGTAGTTAAAATTTTTACTGTTTGTCTTTACACGAGTCGTTACTCTATATGCCTGCGACCGGAAGCTCGCCGCGCTCTCAGCGCTGCCATCATGCCTGTAAGTCGTAACGCTAGTGTCGCGCGTATTCGCAAACGTATCTGCCGAGGCGCGAACTATGAGCTGCGCTAGCGTACAGTAATGTCTGCATAATTCATGGTGATGGTTGCCACAGGTCCTCGCCCAACGACTACGACTCCCTCGCTCCCCGTCATCAACACTCATTTTTGGGGTTGGAGGCAAACAGACGGGGACGGCACGGGTAAGAGTCATCTCACAGTCTCTTCTCTGATCTCAGACTATACATGGTAGTGCCCGCGCTAGTGCTTCCGAGTATCACCAGGTACAAGGCACAAGGTGAGCCCGTGCTAGCTCAATGGCCACACCTGGAGGACCTACCTCTCGGGAGTCCGGCACAATTGATCTTCTAGGAGTTGATGTCTATGCGTCAATTATCGAGGAAGGAATTTCGAAAAGGGAGCAAGGGCTTCCCGATGGCGCAACCGACCTCGCTGGGATGGCTTGTCTCCGGAGGAATCGAGGGTCCCAACACATCGGCGGTGTCACTTCAATGCTCGGCGGACGAGGACCTTTTAAGGCTGGTCCGACAGTTCTGGGATCAAGAACTGACACGCCAACCGCTTCACCTGTGTGAAGTTAGCCCCCCCAATGATAAAAAATCCAAAATTTTTTTAATGCAAACGTTTGCCCATCGTTTGCCCACGAATGCCCCGTTGGAATTTTCGTTTGCCCCCATCTAGTTCAAAAGTTATGGAAAAATCAATTTTGGGGGGCCAACTTCACATTGGCCCCCCAATGTTAAAGAATCTAAATTTTTTTGCAAACGTTTGCCTATCATTTGCCCACGAATGCCTCGTTAAAATTTTCGTTTGCTTCCTCCTAATTCAAGTTAAACGCAACTGAATTTGGGGGAACGGTCATCTTCACTCTGGTCCACAATAATCGTTTGCTCATTTACAGCAAAAACGATAAATCTGAAGAATAGTGGCCTCCTCACCGATTTCGTTGAACTTAGGCTTAATCGACGCGTTTTTGCACAAAACGACCGAATCTGGCAGAAAAAAGTGTCGCTCTGCCCCGCGAAGCGAGATATTAAACGTAAAAGTTGACAGGAATCAGGTTATGATTCCTGTCATACCGACGAGCTGTAGCGACTACGAACATGCCCTGCAGCCATATGCGCATGCTCAGTGGCCGCACGCGCATGCAAAAATGCGCGAATTTGAAACGTATGTATACTTATAATGCATATCACTTACAATTAGCTTTCAATGATGAACATATCTTATATAACATATCAAAGTACATGTGTGGGCGGGGGGGCTTCGCCCCCCCCCCTGCCCACCCATCAACCCAACCCACACCGCCCAGTGCACGGGGGGGGGTGCAGGGGGGCTCCCCCCCCCCCCGCCCACACTTCTAGGTTTACTCACACAAAGGGGGGGGGGGTGCAGGGGGGGGCGAAGCCCCCCCGCCCACACATGTACTTTGATATGTTATATAAGATATATTGACAAGTAGGGATCCAATAATATTAATATAATTTATGATAGACAAATTAATAAATTATTTAATAGAACATAATGTGATAAGTAACAAAATACATTATCCAAAGTGCAATAATAAATTAAAATTAAACAGAAATAATTTCTCATTTCGTTGTCGAAAAGTATTGTATGAGAAAAATAAACATAAAAAATATGTGAAGAAACAATGCGCATTTAAAGGAAGTGTTAGATTTAATACATGGTTTAGCAGATCTAACTTAAACTTGTAATTATGTAGCCTCCGAGACATCTGCTTCATCGTCCACAGTCTTCGGTGGATACAATTCCGCAATTGTACGGAAAAAACTGCTTAAGCGATCTTCATAAGCATGAACGCGTTTGAAAAGATATTCAGCTAAATATCCCACTAAATGCGAAGAACGCGTTCCATACCGTGGGATATTAGCCGTGCGTGCGTGCACGCACAAGAGGTGTAAATCCGACCGAGCAACATCCACGTTGTACACCTTGGGTAAAGCTAATGCCGGCGGTATCATAAACTTTGACGGCTCATAACTCGGGAAGTTTTTGCTGTAAATGAGCAAACGATTATTGTGGACCAGAGTGAAGATGACCGTTTCCCCAAATTCAGTTGCGTTTAACTTGAATTAGGAGGGAGCAAACGAAAATTTTAACGGGGTATTCGTGGGCAAACGTTTGCAAAAAAAATTTTGGATTTTTTATCATTTGGGGGCTAACTTCACACAGGTCTTTTCTACCCGTATTTCATATATAATTCTTTAAGATTTGGTTGATTAGTTCTTGAGGCATCCTGTTTTTTTATTAAGAACGTTCAATGAATTTATTTGATCGCAATCTGTAAACAAAACACTGTTGCTGCTAAAGTGACGACAAGCGTCTTGAACATTCAAAGGAGTATGAATGTGTTAAAAATTTATAAAACTTGACAAAAGAATTAGATGAAGTTGTAGTTATTCTTTAATTAAATAAAGATTAAATACAATTCTTTTTAAATTTAACATATCTTTGAGATACATATCTGTGATGTAATTGTGTCCGAAATTATTTTTCTAATATCAAAATTAGTGGCTGCTATAATTTTGGTATTATAAGTACGGATCATGCCCCGATCATGGCTTAATTGTCTAGATCGTGCCCCGATCTTGGCTTAATTGTCTGGATCATGCCCCGATCTTGACTTAATTACTTAACTACTTCATACCGATCTTAGATCATGATCCGATCTAGACAATTAAGCCAAGAATATAATAAAACTATAAATAGCCCGATATTTCAAAATTTGCCACACACATTTTTAAAAAAATTATGGACTTAATCGCATATAAATATGGATCTAATCAACCAAATCTTAAAGAATTATATATGAAATAGGGGTAGAAAAAACTGAAGAATATAATAGAATTAGAAATAGATCGATATCTCAAATATTGAGAAAGCTACAGCGTAAAACACACTTTTCTAAAAAGTGAAAATCCCCTTAAAATCCATACCGGTCGACAGATTTTAATGAAATTAGAGGAGAACATACTTTCTATAATACTCTATTTGTGTGCAAAATTTCAACCCGGTATTTAAAAAATTGTAGAAGTAGATGCGTGTACAAAAAATCCACACACACACACACACACACACACACACACACTTCCGGACATTTTCTACTAATATGATTTCTTGACATTTTGGAACATTCTAAACCTATTTCCATCAAAATCTCGAAAAAAAATTTTTTCACCATCACAAAGCTTCCTCTATGAGGAAGCAATAATTATTTTTGGTAAGACTTCCAAATAGCCCCTACCCCCAAATTTAGTGAAACTTGCAGCAATTGTAGAACATTAAAGGACACGCCCACACCATAAAGGATTTTGTACGGAAACAAATAGGAACGGAGAAATTAAAAAAATACAAATAGTAAATTGTATGATTTACTAATTACTAATTAATGATTACTGATTACATATTAATATGTGTGTACACTATTATTAAACTAGACACATAGTGTGCCCTAAAAAGTACATGCGTGAACTTTTCACGCGTGGAAAGTTTTGAACAAATGTGGCATCTTGTTTCGCGCGAAAAGTGTATGCATGGAGGCAGTAGGTTCCGTTCCCCTGCGGGGGGCTCCACTACTTTTAAACTAGACACATAGTGTGCCTTACAAAGTACATGGGTGAACGAGATTAGGTTAGGTTAGGTTAGGTTACGTTAGGTTAGGTGCCACATAAACCGTAGGAGGTTAAAAGGTGATTAAATGTGCAAATATCTGTTTTTTAAACTATTTTACATTTTCTCCCCTAGGGGTTCAACGGGTGAGAGTTAACAAAGAAAACTACCACCACTCAACTCCTCTTGTCAAGCGCTACAATATAGGCTATCACTCTCCTCTTCCCGAGGGGGGAGGGGGGTTGCGTAACCCTAGATTATCTATAAATTAGAATGAAAATTTTAAATTTTTGACGCCAATTTCTCCGTTCGTATTTGTTTCCGTACAAAATCCTTTATGGTATGAACGTGTCTTCTAATGGTCAACAATTGCTACAAGTTTCATCAAATTCGGAGGTAGGGGCTATTCGGAAGTTGAGCCTTAGTTTTTGGCTCGCGATCTTATATCGCGATTGCTATTCATGTACGCACAATTCACAAAAAATATCATTCTAGTGCTAAGAAAACCAATTACCTCATTTTAGTTCTTTTTTTTTAAATAACGGTTATCTTCACAAAAAATATTTTTTTGATAATAATCTTAAAATACACTCATCACACACACACACTCTCTTTACTCAAAACAAATAATATTCTGAATTCTAATTGTTTAACCCTTAAATGCCACCCGGGGTCCAGCGGACCCCAGACTCTTTACAATGATATATTTTCAAATGTTCCCGCCAAAAATGGAGCTCATATTTATTTATTTATTATTTTTAATTTTTTTGATTTTGGAGCCACGATTTTAACTCTTGGCGATCTTAATTTTTTATACTATGTTGAAATTGAAATTTTAACAACATAAGCATTTTATTTTCTTTTCTAAGCCTTGAACAACATTGAAAATAATTTTCATAACTAAATATCAAAAAATCAATAAGTAAGGAGACATTTTTCATGCTGGGGTCTTTTAGACCCCATGTGTCATTTACGAGATTCTTGAGAGGTGTGGCATTTAAGGGTTAATTCTTCAATTAAGAATATAAAATTAAAACAAAAATTCAATTTGCTTATTATTTTGACTTTTCTTTGATAAAATTTTATAATGTTCTTTGAAGGAGTATAAATTCTTTTTTTGAATACACGATAAAGACTTTTTCTAAAATTTGTGATGAGTACATTTGAAAATTATTATCAAGAAAATTCTTCGTTAAAGATAATCGTTACTTACTAAAAGAAAAAGAGTAATTCGAGAATTACAATTATGTACATAATAGAAATTCAAGAATTAAAATTGTGTACTACATAAGTAAAATTCGGGAATTACAATTATGTACATAATTTTAATTCCCGAAAAATTTTCATGTCATAACATAAAATAAATTCAGAATTAATATTTTGTCTAGACATAATTTTAATTCTGCATTTTCAATTATAGCTTAATAATAATTCGATGAATTATAAGTATGACTAGACATAATAATAATTTCTTTTCTTTGAGTATCAATTTAATTTGGTAGAAATTTTATGTGATGTGTATTAAATAGCAAAACGGCGTGCCGTATACGCACACGCAAAAAGATATAATTCTAGTGCTAAAAAAACCAATTACTCAGTTTTCTCTTCTTATAAGTAATCTTTGATGATGATGATTCGATGATCTTTACAAAGAATGTTTTCTTGATAATATTACTTAAAATAAATAATATTCTGAATTCTAATTATTCAATTCTTCAATTAAAAATATAAAATTAAAATAAAAATTTGATTTGCTTATTATTTTGACTTTTCTTAAAAGATAAAATATTATAATGTTCTTTAAACAAGTATAAATTCTTCTTTCGATTACATGATAATGACTTTTTCTAAAATTTGTAACGAATACATGTTAAGACTATTATCAAGAAAATATTCTTTCTTAAAGACAACCGTTACTTAATAAAAGAAAAAAAGTAAATTGTGTAATCGCTTTTTTAAGCAGTAGAATTGATATTTTTTTGTGTACATGTATGCATGTACACACGTATGTACAAACGTACGCACAAAACATTTTTCTATGCTGTTAGAAAATTTTATTTCTATTTAAAAAAGTCGAGAAACTATCATCGCCCAGGACGAGGGTTCAGTGTTACGCGCCGCTCGTGCGTAGCCATCGCCGATTGTAATAAACAACTGCCCGCGCGGGGCGGCCGCATCTCGCCGTGCGTTTGCATTTGGCGGTGGGCCGGGCTAATACGGCGATTTTTAATCATTAATAACTCATCAACTATTGCAAAATGGTACATGACTTTTCGACTCAGTTTGGTCCGCTCTATCTGCATACGACCAAAGTACCAAACATTCAGGGACACCCTGTATATCAGCAAATTACTTCCCTTAGTATATTGACACAAATTTGTATATTTTTCAAACTTTTTTGTTCATAACTTTTAAATAAGCAATGAGCGACGATTAAGTTATAAGGAAAAGTTGCTCAGGGTCATGTCCTTGACAACATATGTCAAAGTCAAGATCATCGGGGCTGACTATGTAAAGGGAAATATTTATCCAGATCTGATTATATCTGTTCAGATCTGGCCAGATTTGATGAACCAGATATGGTCATATCTCGGCAGATCTAATTCTTTTTCCCCGGGATGCCAATCAAGTGTGCTATTTATATGTGCGACAGCACTGTAAACAAAGATAAAATCGCCTTTTTTAGGTAAGTATATACGCATATATAGTATATACGCATCAAGGCGCTTGCGCGGAAAGGATGCTCTTATATACTCATTTTGTACATAACCCACACAGCAAAATATATCACCAAGATATCTAGAAGATATCTGAATGACGGAATATCTGATTGCGCAAGATATCATGAGAATATCTCAGAGACATCTCCAAGATTTTAAAAAGCCATGATAATTTTATCTCAGATATGATATCTGATTCTGCATATATGTCGGATATCTATGCCTCATTTAAAAGCAGATATGTTACATACAACCCAAATAGCAAGAAGAAAAGAAGAATTTTTTTTAAATTCTCGATTTATGAAATTAATTCTTTTTCCGTATTTATTCTCTGTTCTAAAATGATTCTTAAAAGTTTATAAGAAATTCATTTTTATGTCATCAATTCTGAGTCTTTCTTCAAATATAAAAGAAGTTCTTTTTATAAGAATTCGCAATAAATTCAAAATTATGCTTCGATACTATTCCAATATTGTGCATTTTGCCATCTATGCACTGTATGGTATCTCGGCGGTATCATAAAAAATATTAGAACCAAGTATCTCACAGGCTCGCCTTTTATCCTAGTGCGCAAGGATTTTTGCTTACGAGAAGGTACTGGCACATGTAGCCGCGTCGCGGCAGCGCATGTTACTAGCGCTCGCTCGAGCAAAAATTTTCTAAGTTCCTTTGTGACATGTTGGTTTCGCGCCGCGGTTGTTACTTCCAGCGCAGCCCCAGCAAAAGTTTTCCAAGTCCTCTTGCGGCGAGTTAGGGTTATGTGGGGTGATGTGCAACATGGGGTGATGTGCAACGTTTCCGATTCCTGGTCTGCATGTCGACATTTGACAGAACCGCATACTGAGATGGCACGCACCCTGTTTTGCTGTACGAAAAGCGAGTTAAATTTCTCGAGCTCAATGTAATTTTCGCTTTTCACATTCATAGTGATTTCATGCATTGGTTTTAGGTCATCTTATAGGTAAATATTTTTATATTGTTAGTTTTTTAAGTACTTTTGATAATCCACAGCGATTTTGTGATTTTCTTACGTTGTGTTGGTGTCACGCCAGTCCGCGCAAAATAGCGTGTTTGGGGTTATATGCAACACTTTTTTTGGGGTAATGTGCAACACTCATTTTTCGCTAGTTTATCGCTATTTTACGATGGAACATGTGTATATGAAGTGTTTTAATGCATTTTTCAATGTGTTTAGTCATTATGCCACGAAAGTATAAAATCTACTTCATCCGATGAAGAAGTTGAAGACTTGTGCCCGGCATGTAAACGAGTTTTGCCAAAAAAATTGAATCGCAACAATTCAATTTACTGTAACACTTGCGACATTCCTTATCATTTGAAATGTGTCGACATGCAAGGTCGCAACTATTTTACTTGTGACAACTGCGATTCAGATGATGAAAAATAAAGTTTTTTGCATTTTTCCTTTCATTATTCGATTAATTTGTATTTAAGAAGCCCAAATTTAACATTTAAGTCGATTGATGTCGATATTCATGCATTTTTTACCTTAATTTTACCTGTGTTGCACATCACCCCAAGAAAATTTGAAAATGCTAAAACTGACGTTTTTGAAAACTCGAAAAATTTTTAGGAAAAATTTAAAATTTTGAAAATCTAATCACGCAGAATTGTAGTATTTTCCTTCCTCTACATTATACAGCCATGATATATTCAAGAATTTGATTTTTAGATATGTTTTTCGAGCAACGCGTGAACGTGTTGCACATCACCCCACATAACCCTACTTTCGCGCCGCGGTTGTTACCTTCGGCGCCGCGCCGCCCGAGTGAAAATTTTCTAAGTTTCCTCGCGGCGTGTGGCTTTCGCCTGGACGAATCGGTATGGCGTCCAAGTCCTCTCGGATTGTTTTATTGGTTACGAATAAACTTGAGTTGATCTTGAACTTGATTTATAAAATATAAGAGCTAACTATAAATCGGCCATATATTCGAATGCAAATGTTGCAGAGATGTCTTTTTCAAAGATATAACGTGATATCGAGTAATGATGTCCGGTAGATATTCTGTAAATATCTGAAAATAATATATCTCAGATTTGACTTGAAATTGTAGGCATAAATATATCTGGCTATATCTCAGATATATTTTGCTGTGTGGGAAGGAGACCCTTATACCAGAGAGAAGCCTGAGAGCGGCCATGGGTGCGATTTAGCTGTTACTTTATTTTGGAGGGCCTCTATGTCCACAAAATGTGCACATTGAACTAGCTAATATCCATGAATCCCGTAGGTAATGTGCACGATTTTGTGGTTTTCTTCCGTGTTATGTTCATAATTTTTTAGTTCTCTTCCGTGTTATATTAACTTGTTCTCGGATTTTTTTGTTCTCTTCGGAAAAGAACAAAAAAATCGTAAATATAGCATGAAAGGGAATCACAAAATCGTGTACGTTACCACAAAATCATGGATATCACATGGAAGAGAACCACAAAATTGTGCACATTACCTACAGGATTCAAGGATATTAGCTATCATAGTTCAATGTGCACATTTTGTTGACATAGAGGCGCTTCAAAATTAAGTGACAGCTAAATCGCACCCATAGTCGCTCTCAGGCTTCTTTCTGTAAGAAGTTAGCAGTCTAGTAATATACATATTCAAAAAAAGATGTGAAATCTTTAATTTCTCCTTCACAAAATTATATTACCAAACTGAACTCAAGTGACATGTATTTCAAAAAAAGATGTGAAACCTTTAAATTAAATTCCGCCAATTGCAAAGAGAATATGTATATTGCTTTGAAAAATAATTGTTTTGAAACTACTTTAAAAAAATAAAACCGAAGTGGTATCTTTGTGTTCCTATTCAAGAGTCTTCCTATTCCAACCCAAGTGGTAATAGCTTCTTAATTCTCTTTAACAAATTTTTAATATTACAAAGAATCATTTTACAAAGAATTAAAGAAGTAAGAGTACAAAATAAAAAAAATTAATTAAAAGAAAATAAATAAATTTTTCTTGTAAAAAAACTTGGCGCTGCTTTCTTACTCCTGTCGCATTCTTCCCTAAATTATGTTTATTGTTTTTTTATTCAATCAAAAATCTTAGTACTAATGTTTAAATTTCAAAGTCTAGCAGCGCCAAGTTTTTTTACAAGAAAAATTTATTTATTTTGTTTTAATTAAATATTTTTATTTTGTACTATTACTTCTTTAATTCTTTGTAAAATGATTCTTTGTAATATTAAAAATTTATTAAAAAGAATTAAGAAGCTATTACCACTTGGGTTGGAATAGGAAGACCCTTGAAAAGGAACACAAAGATACCATTTGGGTTTTATTTTTTTAAAGTAGTTTCAAAACAATTATTTTTCAAAGCAATATACATATTCTCTTTGCAATTGGCGCAATTTAATTTAAAGATTTCACATCTTTTTTTGAAATACATGTCACTTGATACAAAGATTACGTCTACCACTTGTTACTTAGGTTTTTTCGAGGTAACATATACACTACTATACGTGTACTTGGCGCCTTTATTCTTTACCTTTTTTTAAGTAAGGTAATTTTGTACGGATATCACTCCTTTTTGTAGTATTACGCATTTTATAAACAGTATGTACACAAGGTGTAAAGCTATTTCAAGGTATATTTAAAAAAAGTAATTTTGTACGGTAGAAAACTACGAGCTGGACAAAATAGAAAATTTTTCTCTCACTTGTGGGCCTGTCACGTGCACAAAAAAAATCTGCGAAAATTTTCGATTTTCTAATGTGAAAGGTTGAAGTTTTCCTTGCAAAATCTTTTTTTTTTTTAATGTTTCTACGATTTTTTGTTACTGAGTTATCGTGAATTAAATAAGAAATGAGGATTTTGACTTTGATTGCTCATAACTTTCTTTAAAAAAATCATCGTATCGCAATTCAAATCAAAAAACAGATTCTTAAAGCTGAAACTTTGGTCTATTGAACGGTATAATTGCCAAATTCGTTCCCCTAACAGTTTCCAAAACTCAATTTTGTGTACTCTCCTTAAGCAATTTTACAATCTTTTGTACGTTTAGCTCCATAAAACCATAGTGGCCACCATGAAAAAAATCTCATAGCTATTTGGCAAATTTTTTTTAAATGCAGGGTACTTAAAAGTACAAAAAAACATAAAGAATAAATTTGTGTTGTTCTGCACAATTGTTTTCTGGGTCAAAATAAATTATGTTATTTTCATCTATTTGTATCATGTCTACATGTTATTTAAAAAAATTTGACAATTATACCGTTCAATAGAGCAAAGTTTCAGCTTTAAGAATCTGTTTTTTTTGAATTGCGATACGATAATTTCTAAGTTATGAGCAATCAAAGTCAAAATGCTAATTTCTTATTCAATCCACGATAAATCAGTAACCAAAAATCGTAGAAACATATTTTAAAAAAGATTTTGCAAGGAAAACTTCAAGCTTTCACGTTAGAAAGTCGAAAATTTTGGCAGATTTTTTTTTGTGCCCGTGACAGGCTCACAAAGTGAGAGAAAAATTTTTTATTTTGTCCAGGTCGTAGTTTTCTATATTAATTAGAAACAAACGGAACATAAGCGATGATTTTGCTTCTCAGAATCTTTTTTACTACACAAAAGGTATTAAAAATAATTAACATACTTCGGAGAAATCTTTATTACGCGATAGTGTCTGTTACACGTGCATATAAATACGATAAAATTTTCAGAAAAATAGTGCCTGTCAAACGTGTATAGATACAGATCACTTTTTCGTTCTCTTTAACTTTAGCAACTTTTACAAGACAGCATATACGTACGTGTGCGATTTTGGGTACACCTTCCTTCTTAGAGTCTGTTCACACGAGGCGGCTTTGACGCGCGGTTACGCTCTTGCGCTGTCGCTCGTGGCCGGCTGGCCGCGGCTCGTGCAAACGTTAACGCGCGGCGGCAACCGCGCGGCAGAAACGCCTCGTGTGAACAGGCTCCTTGATCTCCTCGGTATCAGCTCCCTGCCGTCAATATATATTTCACTATCACTATCACGCGGCGACGGTTACGATCGTCACTATTTCTAGGTTATAACTGACTGACAGCTGACAGCGCGCTGAACGCACTGACTGCACTGAGCGCAGTACGCACACGTACATATATCGATATATCAACTCGAATGGATTTACTCGCTGGGTTGATAATACCTAATTTACCTAAATAGAAATCTTCCTCCTGATCGATAAGTCTATCGACCTAATTTACCTACTAGGTCGATAATAATATGCGCCCGCGATATCGGAACTGGTGATACTAGCACCGCCAGTGTCGAAAAAGTGAAAGGGACGCGATTCAGAGAGTAGATATATATATATGACATGAGAGACGGTCGACGTAGAAGTATCTTAATAAAAATATTTTCACATTTGAACTTTGCGTCGCAATATCTCCGCTCGTAGGGCACGTAAGGGAAAAATAAAAACACATACCCCCCCCCCCCCAAATCGACCCCAAGCTATCGATCAAGCCTACTTAGAACTTGATCTGTTCACTCGTTATTGAGATCTCAAAATCTCGAGTAGTCGCAACTCGTGCGTTCGCGTAAAAGAGTCCCAGTGCGTCTCGCTCCGCGCGTACTTGGGGCGAGACACTATATACCGTGTCTCTTGATACATATAGATGTCTGTGGTCGCACTGAAAATTACACCATGACTTAGAATGTCATCAAATTCCGTTGACAACACTGATACATAAACACGTGTTTACAGTAGGAAAGGCAAGTTTCTACGATAGATTTAAATTGGCAAGAAGCCTAGTGTCAAGTTTGCCCCAGTCTCCCCTATATATATCTAGTCTGTTATATTTTGATACTAGAGTTGCAATACTTTTACATTTTACCAAACGATAGAGGTGTTGCTTTGAAAATCGTAGGAAATTTTTATTTAAATTTAAACATTTTTTTATATTTCTTACTGTTTATAAAGTTTTAAATTGTTAAAAAGTAATGTATTTTATTGTGTGTGTGTGTGTGTGTGTGTTTGTACGTGCGTGCGTGCGTGCTCTTCATTTCATATGAATGACTTGAGAATATCTATAAACTTTTCAGTACTCATATGAGGGTAGTTTGATAAGTTTGATAAAGGCCACGGTGGCCAGTTTTTGTATGGCGGAATGCTCCCAGCGATATCAGGCTGATTTTCACACATAAGGTGCCTCATGTCCCAACATTAAATTACTATTCATATATGATGGTGGTATCTCTACAGATGTTAAAAAAATCTTGTTTTGAAAATTAAAAACAATTTTTTTGGACACCTTTAAAACAACCTAACTTCCGAAGCGCGGATCTAGCTCGTAGCTGGTCAGGGTTCGGAGTAGGCGCGGAAGAAGACACAAGACTCGGTTAAAACAAAAAGTCAACAAGATTTATTCTAATAAGATTGAATACATTCGTGAGATCGCGAAGATCGAAAGCGTGATTATCGTAGCGGAGATATGTACAAAGAGCGCGGAGATCGAAGGCGCGAATATCGTAGTGGAGATATATGTACAGTGGAATACGCGGATGTTGTATAGCGAGATCGCGGAGATCGAAGGCGCGAATATTGTAGAAGCGATATGTACAGCGAAGCGGTATTACGGCCAGCGATTGGCTACGCGGAACGAAGTACTCGGATTGGTAAACGTGGATTGGCGGGCGCGCGGGCTCGCGGAATACTGCGCGCGGATTCGGTGACGGTCAGCGCGGGAGCGCGGATTCGGGCGCGACGGTGATTGTACGCGGTGAGGACCGTACGTGGAGACGGTATCGTGCGGCTAAGATCCTTAGCGAGTATAAAGAAGAACTTTTTATACTCTGGCGCACCGATACGTCAGGCTGGATGCGGTACCGGGTGGCCAAGATCCTTGGCGAGTAGAGAGTGGCTCTCTTACCCTGGTTCACGCCGGTATCGTATGCTTAGCGGGATTAAATCAACGAGATGCTTCACTCGACGGAGCCAGAGAGAAACTCTCTACCTCCTGGTTTGAATTCGGTATCAGGGTTTCGGGATCCGTAAGCAGCGGAGAATCGGTCGGATCGGTTGCTGGCTCACGGCGGAATCTGATCTTTTACAAAAAAGACCGGCGTTTATATACCCCTCGGCGCCGTCAGGTGGCGACGGAGGTATCGGCGGCGGCGACGGCGAGCGCCGGGGTAGATCGGCGGTGCGGTCGGGTATTATCCGAGTACCCCGACGCCGCGATCGCGTTCGGCGGCTCTCGGCCGTTTTCGGCACCGCTCGGCGCTCCGAGTCGGTTGCCGCGGTAAGTCTGTTCGCGGACTTATACGCGAGACAATGTAATTTCTAAAGGCACGACGTGCCTTGTCTCGCTCGGCGGATATTCGGCCGGGCGGCATCCGGCTGATGTTCGCCGGGAACGATGCGTTTCGGAGCGCATCGTTACACCTTATTATAGATGTCGGAATCAAATTAAACTTGTGAACCTTCCTAAGGTATCCTATTACCCATATTTTTTTCAAGGTCCTAACTTTTCCTGTTTCGAAGAAAAAAACACTTTTTGATTTTTTAATTTGATGTCATAACTCCGGAACCACGTTGTTCTAGAAATTAGTATGAATGGTAATTTAGTATTGGGTCATGAGGTACCTTATGTGTAAAAATCAGCCCGATATCGCTGGAGGCGTCCCGCCATATGAAAACCGGCCACGGCCTTTGTATGAGATGGCGTTACAATCCATTTGGTGACGTAATGTTTGAAAAGTTCAACTCTTCAAACCCCTTCTTCCAGGCCAAATTTTCCTCCAGCCAGAAATGACGCGTTGTTCACGTTCGGTAGTCGTTTGAAGCGAGCGGTTTTTAACGGTTGCCACAAAAACGAAAAAAAAAAAAAACGATTTTTTTTACAAAAAAAATGTGTTTTACTTGCTTGTTTACCAAATACGAGAGTTGTTTGATAAGTTTAATAAAAAAGCAAGTAAACCACATTTTTTTTTAAAAAGAACGTTTTTTCCATTTTTGTGGCAATTACTAAACCGCTCGCTTCAAACGACTACCGAACGTGAACAACGCGCGTCACAGCTGGCTGAAATTTGGTATGGGGATTTGAAAAGTGGAACTTTTCAGGCATCATGTCACCAAATGGTTTGTAATGCCATCTCATACAAATTTACCAAACTTATCAAACCACCCTGCATAAAATGTCGGATTGAAAAGAATTAATAAATTCTGCTTTCCGATGCGAAGAAAGGGATTGAAACGTATTGGTTCGCATAAAACTTTACCGCGCTGAATGTGAGACAGCAGTGGTTGATGCTTCGCATTGAAAAGTATTGGATCGCATTAAGGAGGTTCGATCGTTACTTGTGAGTCAAAAATGCGATTGAAATAAATATCATTACAGCGATCCCGAAGTATATGCAATAGTAGTATAATGAATCGTGGATGCTACTTACGTGCTATATTCTTCGTCAATTATTAGTGTACAGAATATTAATAAATATATGTCGGGGTATGAGAGCGTCAACGACTCGGGAATCGCTTATTCTACGCTGGGACCTGAACTTTGTGACGATAAAGCCTTCAATCCACATGGTAAAGTCCGATTTTCAAAGTCTTTACACAATCCTTGATGTTTCATCTATCAAATGCTAGGTTTTCAAAGTCCTAAGTTGGCTAAGTGTGTACTAAACCAGTGATAATCTACCTCGGAGCGACTTTCTCCATAAGAGTATAGGCTAAAAGTGGTCAACTTCTGAATTATATTACAAAGAAACTATATGGTCAATATCGCTCAAGTTTTGCGATTATTTGTGTAAAGTGTTTATGTAAATCATATAAAAAAATTAAGGCTCTAAGTTGGCTTTTGAGTATAGAAAGCTTATTGTCACAAAGTGACTGATTCTAACCTATAATGTTGGCCAAATAAGTAATTCCCGAGTCGTTGACGCTCTCATACCCCAGTATATGTTTGTTAATATTCTATACACTAATAATTGACGAAGAATATAGCACGTAAGTAGCATCCACAATTCATTATACTAATATTGCATATAATTCGGGATCGCTGTAATGACATTTATTTCAATCGCATTTTTGATTCACGAGTAACGATCGAACCTCCTTAAATTCACCCCAAAAAAAAAATATATATTCTGTCATTTATATTCACCCGGCATAAAAAAAATTATTTTTTTCGAAATTGTATTACTATTTTATAACTAAATTTGTTTCTTAAGATGAAGTCTATGATTATAAATATTTTCTCGTATTTAAAAAACACACTTACCTTGGTGGGATTCGAACTCGGGACCTCTGGATCGTGAGCCAACTGCCTTACGTGGTAGACTACTTCTTAATTTGATGTAAGTGTTATATAGTCTACATATGTCATAACCAGCGCAAATATATAATTTTTCAAAAATCATCTTAAGAAACAAATTCAGTTTGAAAAGAGTATTAAAATTTTGAATTGAATATATGATATAATATTTCTTAATGTCGGGTGAATGTCAGAAACCAGTGCCGGCTCATTATGAAATTTTATGTTCGTAAATATATTTATGAAAAAAGTATATTTATAAAGTTAAAACATTCTTATCAAATCCTTACAAGGGCCTCATTAGACTGTCACGTTCTGTCAGTTGTTCGTCCGTTTTTTGGTCAATGCATTTAAGCAATTTACCAGGGAGTTGGACAAGTCGTGTGAAGGTTACTATTATTATTCGGGACCGAAAAGATACCGGAGTTTATAAGTTTCGTACCGTGGATCACTTTTACTTATTTGATTGTAGTGGGGGTAATCGATGTCGAAGTCGACAGGAATAGGGTTAAATGGAGGTGCGTTTTCTAGTTGTCGTAACTTCTAGAGGAAGGGGAGAGGATCTTGATTTGAAATAATTGCTTGTTTGATCTGGAACCTAATCTTTTTAATTTGAGTTCGTTTACCTCCCTTTTTCGTCATTTAACCGGATCCTCGAAAGTGGATTTTATAGCTCGCCACACTTTTCGGCAGCGCTCTAAAACCAATCCGCCACACACACTGCTCGCCACACTCTTCGTCAGCGCTCAGTTCGTCAGCGTAGAGGTCAAATTCACCTTCGGGAATCTATTACGATCATTGTCTTTTATGGAAACCAACCCCGTAATCGCCACGCCTTTGGCAGCGAAAGTACTAGTTCGCCACACTCTTCGTCAGCGCCCCAGCACAGATCGCCACGCTTTTGTCAGCGAAAACTGCGAGTCGGAATACCAGAAGTGATTGATTAAGAACACGAGATGAGATTCCAGATTTTCAAACTTGTTCCTTTTTAAACTTATCTTACACCCACAGAAAAGAATTCTAGATACAATACTATTAGGATCGAAATAGGGCCAATCATATTTAGTATTGAAAGAAGAATATTTTAATCTTAAATAGAGGAATTCTTAAATCTAGAATAATTCTGAGAAAATTAGAGGGATAGCATCAAGATTATTTTATTCTACATTTAAGAATTCCTCTATTTAAGATTAAAATATTCTTCTTTCTAGAAGTCTAGATTTAAGAATTCCTCTATTTAGATTAAAATATTCTTCTTTCAATACTAAATATGATTGGCCCTATTTCGATCCTAATAGTATTGTATCTAGAATTCTTTTCTGAGAGTGTACCTTTATTCTAAAAATCTAAATACAACTTGTGGGTGAAGCTCGGTCTTATAAGATACGAGAGTGTAGGGACTAAGTCCCAGAATTGAGCGCGAATGGATCGTAGGAAATCGAATAAGAGTTAGGAGAGAGTCTGAGAACTATGTCTAGTCAAGACCGAAGTTAAAACTTATCTGCTTTCCGCGGCGTTTTTCCGCCCTATTTATACCCGAAAAAGCCGGAATCTCCCGCGCGAGATTCCCGCCTTTTCTTACGCGTCTTAAGGGGGGAGGTATTCTAGAAGCTTCTAGAACATTCTAGAAGTGTAGTTTTGGGCCCATCTGGCCCCCAGCCCTTCAACGGACTCCGATAAGATAACCTAAACATTTACGTTGATCCGACCGTCCCCTCGGAATTCCGAGCTAACGTGCGTCGTCTAAGCGTTCAAAAGTGCGTCGTCTAAGCGTTCGAAAGCGCGTCATCGAAATTTTAATATATAAAATTTCAGTACGTAACAAGACAAAAATAAGAAAACCTTTCTTATGGCATCCCTAATAAATAATGGTCGGGACCTTATCCGGGATTGGACGGGATAATGAATACATAGCACGAGCACGAAGCATGCCGATCCAGCCGATCTTTCAGCACTGCTGCTACTGCTGCTAGGCGTGTGATGGGGGTAGCGCACACAAGGAAAAAGCCGTGTACGTATGCGCATGTACAGTGTGCACGGCTCTTTCCTTGTGTGCGCTATCCCCGCCACGCGCCTGGCTGAAGTGTTAAAACGCAAAATTTTAACAAATACGAGTTTACGCATTAAAAAGAATTCACTTATTGTTAGCTTAAAATATTCCTCGCATTCAATCGCAATCGATAACCTTCAAACGAATGCGAATTCTCGCATTAAAAAGGATTCACTTCTTCTGCTAATTGTTTTTGGATTCAGAGGCATACAAGATTTTCACGTTCTATTCCCAGTATCGCACTGAAAAGTATTGATCCGTGATTTAATCCGAGATTTTTGCAAAGCAGAATGACAAAATCTCGTGAATGCGAAACAATATTTTTGAACAAGACGTTTTATGCAGAGCACCCTCGTAAATTTACTTTATTGGATTGCCTTGATTTTTCATAAATTTACTTTGGTAGATATATACTCTTACGAACCCACCCTCAATGACTTTCTCCTTCACATATATTATAGAGGTCATCCTCCTGAGTAACTGTCAGAAGATTTTAGCCATCGTTCGTTGTTATTAAGAAGTTATGAACAAAAAGATTTAAGAAATATAATAGTTTGTGTCAGTGCTACGGGATGTATTTGCTGATATGTGTATATAGGCAGTACACATGTAAGTGGGGGAGGGATTACTGTCTCTTTCCCAAACAGCAGAATTGTAATAAATTTGTACTTATTTGTAATGAATCTCTATATATCTTTGTGCATTTAAAGCAAATCTCATAATCTATTATTTTTTTAAATGAATATAAACAAATTCAAATTTACATGTACGCAGGAAATGAATCTGACACGTAAAAATCACGCAATATACTTTTTTTTAGCTGTGTCCATGAATATATGGATATATATTCGGAAATACGATCAGAGAACACGACTAAGTTAATAGAGACACCGTTTGGTGGACGATTCTGTGGACCAATTCCACCACGTAGACGGGTTTCTCTGTATCAAGGAATTGCTCTCAGTTTCTTCACCGATAAGAATATCACTCAGCCGAACATTTTCAGTGGTATTTACAGATTTATTAACGCCTGTAAGTCTTCATACTATTTTTAAGACATTTCATTGATAATATGCGTCTGTATTAAACATTTGCAGTCGAATTTCCGTATTCTCAACATATTAAAATTGAACGATATCTTTTGCTTCGCTTTTATTTCCATTTCAATGGCACATGCGCAGCATGAAAATGATTATAGGTACATAGAGTAGACCAGGATTAAAATTGCTGTCTTTTTTTAATGACTTTCTATAAACAAACTGTAAATATAAATGCCGCAAAAGATTAAAAAAATTGCCTGTTATACACAGGGTGTCCTATTTTAATTTGAACAGTTAAATATCTCGATATCATGTGGTTTTAGAAAAAAATGTTTCAGACAAAAGTTAGTTTCAAGGAGAACATAATAAAAGATGGTGGCAATGCTTTGACCTTGGATAGTCGTTTGTAGGTCACGTGAAGGTCACTGTGGCAATTCCAATAGCCACAAGATTATCCTCCGCTTCAGAAGCCACGAGATTTTCTTTTGTACGCCACGTGGTTATTTTCGCCTACGACCGTGGGATAGTTTTAAGTCACTCTGACCACGCGTTTGACAGGCCACGCGTCCCTTCGCAAGCGAAATCTTCGAAGAATCTCTGATGAATGGAAGGGATTCTTGCATTTAAAATGCAACCACGAAGTGGATATTAAGGGAACCGAATTCGGTAAAAATCGAGCGAGACGAATTGAGCTATAGGGTGACCAAAGGTTTCAATCACGTTCCTCTCTTGCCATAACCAGATTCCTCCTCGCTTCGACGAGGAAGGAATCACTAAGAGGCACCAGACTCGCCCACTTCCGCTGCACCTCTCGCAGTAAAGCGGAGAAAGGTTGCGCCAGACGTAGCTCCAAGACAAGCTGTCCAGCAACCTAGATCGCCTCCTGGCGCTAGTCATCCAGCTTTCGGCGTTCAGTCGCCGTCCTCTGGCGCTAGACGCCTAGCCTCCGGCGCTAGGTGCCCAGTCCCCGGCTCTAAGCCAACTCCGGGGGTTAGTCGCCCTTCCTCAAGCTCTAAGCCGACTCTTGGCGCTAGTCGCCCTTCCTTCGGCTCTCTGTCGACTCCTGGTGCTAGCACTCAGCTACCGACTTCGGATGTTGGTCGACAAAATCGGAACTTTTTACCAATTATCGACACTAATTATTAATATCAATCAATACCAATTATCGCCCAACTCCGGGAGAACAAACACCTCCCAGAAAGCGGCCCTTCTAAATCGAGACTTCAACGCCGAGCTCCGGAGGGTCTACTCCGCCGAATCCGTGGGTAATTCCGCCACTTATTTTCCTTCCTTTTTTCTCCTGTTAGAAGAGTTACCGAGGGAACCCAAACAGTTGGAACGCAACTCAAGAAAAAAACCAGAAGTCAGGAGCATTGCGACGCAAACCAAACACCGAAGCGATAGAACAAGTAATAAATAACTTTGTTAACCAAGATTCCAAAGATGAAATGTATTCAAAGAATTAATAAAACGTTATTATGAGTTAAATATCTTACAATTAGCGATTTATTAAAGGAAGGTAAGCGTTTTTCTCGGTTTTTTAAAGTTACCTTCAATTTCTTAAGTAGAACCTCCTATTTTTCATTACATATTTTTGTAGCCCTTGTCGAAACATTTTTAAAACATTATAATGAAGTTCTCTTTTGTTAAGAATTTCCTGAGATGTTTTAAACTTTGTCACGATATTTTTAATATAAAATATGAAATATCTCGTAGTATTCACTTTTCGAAGACTTATCTTGATACTTTTATATGTAGAATAATGAAAGAAATTGATTGTTGTAAAAAAAGAAACAGAAAAAATTATTTTAAAGGTTGCATTTTGAACGCATTCAATTTTACAAAATTGCAAATGTAAAAATTAATATTATATTACTATTATTATTAATATTATTGTTTGATTCCTTTCATTAGCCTACGTATAAAGGTATCAAGGTAAAGTCATCGAAAAGTGAATACTTTACAATATATTCCTATTTTACATAAAAAATGTCATGACAAAATATCTCAGGAAATTCTTAACAGAAAAGAGCTTTATTATAGTGTTTTGAAAAAGCTCTCAAAGTAAGCTACAAAAGTATGCAATGGAAAATGGGGTTTTATTTAAGAAATTGAAGGTGACTTTTACGTGACCTTCAAACGACTATCCAAGGTCGAATCGTTGCCATCATTATTATGTCTCCCTTGAAACCATACAACTTCTGCCAGAAACATTTTTTTCTACAACTACGTGATATCGAAATATTTGGCTGTTAAAATTAAAATAGAACACCTTGTATATTAAGAATATATTTTTAACACAACATTGTACCTATATATTAAAAATATTTTTAAAATGTGACAAAATTGTAATTTATTTTCGTATACTGAATAAAAAGTATGAGGCGTTATAGCTAAAATTTATTTTAATAAATTGTTAGAAGGATGTTTATTATACATTTCGGTACATTTTTGTAGTCAGAAAATTGTAAAAAAGACCAAAGAATTATCTACAAAAATGTAACGAAACTAATTGGCATCATTTTCAGAATTTATTAAAATATACAATTTTTTAAAATTAATCTCGTAATTATTTTATTTATATCTATTCCCATATATTTCTGGATTTCTCGTACTCAAAGTAATATTACCGTTGGTCTTATCTTAAGCTATTACTATGCAATGACAAAATATTTATATAGCTCCGTTTAAAAAGATATCGATGACCTTGTAATCTCAAAAAATATGACCTTGAAAAAATATTTTTGTTTATCACATTATTTGTCTTTTAAAACAAGTAACGTCTTTCTGTGACATTTTTTGCATCATTACATGAGTGAGATATTTAAGACGTTTAAGGGGTTACACCACTGTAGAAGTCTAAAATAAAGCGTTTTTTTGCGATTTTTTTTTGGCTGGAAGGAAAAGTAAGAGGATAATAATATTCAAGGATGTTATTAATCATGTTTTTAAGTGTTCAAAAAAAAATTATTATTTTTTAATAGTACAAAATGGCGACGCTGCAGCCATTCTCACGAGGCATGTTTAATTTGACGCGCTCTGCGGCACGCAGTATAACTGACGCAAATTTGAATCTAGAAAAAAACAAAAAATGTTCTCTTAATCTACATGAGTATAGCTAGAGAAATACGTAGGGGATTTTGAAAATATTAATTTTTGTGTGATTGGCGAGCATTTGAAGTAAACAGTTCAATTTTTGACAAAAAAAAGGGGCAATCATTTGTTAATAAATAATGTTAGAATCAACTTATCGAAAATCCCGTACGTATTTCTCTTCGGAATGTTATTTTAAAGATGTGGTCAAAATTTGGAGTGAATAGAATGAAAATTGTTGGACTTATACTGCGTGCCGCGGAGTAGTGCTATAGCGACTCGGGAGCCGCCATTTTGTATTTTTTTAACAAATAAAAAATTTTTTTACATACTTTAATATATGCCTAATAAAGCCTAAAAATTCTTTTAACCATATATTTTATTCCTTTCTAAAAAAAAATACCAAAGAAAATCTGCAGTTACAGTGGTGTAACCCCTTAAGTTAAGTAAGGTATTTGTATACCGTGAGTATACCAAAAGTTCTGGAACGGCCAATTATCTCAGAATGTATTGGTTTATTGGAGATAATTGGCCGTTCCGGAACTTTTAGTATTCACGATAGAGATATATTGAACGAGAAAGATATATTTATTGAGATAACAATTTACTCCACCTGCCAGTTTTGATCACCCTCAGTTTTTATATTCTATCTTCTATATTCTATCACTAATGGAAATGGAAAAGAAGAATATCAAGAATACTTTATCCCTACAGATACCTGACAACACTGTGTTCATTCGTACGATTAAGCATGGTGTATGATAAAAATGAGGAAAATTTTCTTCGCCAGTGGATAAATAACAGTAATGAGACTTCTTTGACTATAACTGGCAAATTTTATTAATAAGTCAGCACGATGTTTCGACTCTAATTCGAGTCCTTTTCAAGTGTATACATATTCTTACGAAGACATTCGTTAGTCACGACAATGTGCCTGCAAGTCAGATCTAAAGACTAGAAAGAAACAAAAATGGAATTTGCTTAAACTACGAATAACTAAATGAGTTCATGGTTAAAAAAAAAGAAAAATTCCTAACTTACATGCTTCGAGCGTTGGATGGTGATAAAACATGGTCAATTAATTATTAAAGTGTAAAAAGTAAAAATCGATTGTGTCAGGAAGCACGTCTGCACGCCTCAGTAACGGACAACACAATGAGCAATATTTAATAAACAATAATAATTGATGACAAATAGAAGTTGATTATGTGACCCCTATTATTTTATCATATATTGCTGTCAGGTTCTGTGTCCTGTGAAGGTTGATCGCTTGATTGTGTTTTTTAATTAAAAAACGGCGATTTCTCTCGGCGATTTCTCTCTTTTTGACATGTTTTTCTTTATGTAAAATTTTTGTATTAGACCAATTAAAACCTTAACTCCATTCACACTCACATTCATACCCATTCTGCACACTCCTAATATGTTCTTATTTCCTTTTTTCATTTTACATTCCTTCTCCCTCCACAATTTCGTCAATACGTCGCCTTTCATTCTCTCCAATATATCATTACACACTCTGTTTACAATTTCATTACTATTATTCCCTAACCCTGTGAACCAGTCTTTGGTGTAATCACAGTCTTCGATATAGTGCCTAAGGTTATCCTTGCCTTGGCCGCAGAACACACACATCAATTTCTCATCCTCTAACCAATACTTATTACCTTCCTCCATATTTCCACATCTCAATCTTATTAACGCTCTTACATTATCTCCCGCATTTAACTTAACTAAGTTTTTCATTTTCAAATACCTGGATCCATCCATACTCATATAGAGCTCCTTATACCTTTCATTATATTTAGTTTCCATTATCCTATTCTCCTCCATTTGTCGTTGGACCTCCCAATCCCTGTGCACCAATTCCGTCTTTATATCACCCCCCGCTGCCCTAATGCCCTTTAACCCGTTGTGGTCACACCTCCTAAAAATAACGTAGTGGTCACATGGGGTCCAATGGACCCCACGCAGAAAAACAGTTGCCATTTGCGTTCTTTTTGATGTATCGACTCAAACCTTGAACTGGAATTTAGTTTAAGACTTCCTCTTTATAATCCAATAATTTTTTTCTCCTTTTTAAAATTTTTTTATGTTGAAAAAACGCGAAAAAAATTTTTCGAGAAATTTGACTTTTTTCACAAAAATATTCATCAAAATTTCAATTTTTGAGATAGAGCAAAAAAACTTCCTGCGTTTTACTCTCAAAATAGTATACTTTTAAGAAAAAAATAGTATCATAACGAGCTTTGAAAAAAGTATATTTATTGTACAGTTTGAAGTTATCAATTTTCATGAAACTCGTAAAATCAAATAGGTCAGTTTTGAACGTGTAAAATAAAGTAAAAAAACCGTCTCTTCGAAGGTACGTAGACGCAAAGTTAGCCTGGGGTCCACTGGACCCCATGTGACCACAACGGGTTAAAGATTGCACTCCTCAGCCATTCCTATTATAATATAGTTCCCTTTCTTTACTATACATATCCCCCCAGTTATTCTTATCCTTATCCAACCAACATTTCTTTAACCATCTTCTTTTTCTGCCCTTATTTTCTCTTCGAACTTCATTACTCTTAGCCCCCATCCGATCCTCAACTTTTTAAGTCCCAATTCCTTTGACATCAAAAATATCTTGGCGTGCAGAAATCCAATCTATAAACCCACCTTACGTAATCTAGCTTAATCTTCTCTAACTCTTTCTTTTCTGCCCAGTCCCAAATCTCCACACCATACGACAACACATTTTGTACTAAGTATTTAAATAACATCCGTCTCCTACAAAAATCGTTTTTAGAGATCCTTTCCCCCACTCCCCAGACTCTATTGGCTGCCATCCTTCCTTTACAATTCAGCTCTTTTATATGATCCTTATAATTTCCTTTATTATTAAATACAAAACCCAGGTATTTGAATGTCTGGACCTCTTCTAATTCCTTATCCTCCCATTTCCATCTCTCCTTTTTCTCTTTGTTTCCTCTATTAAAAACCATAACTTTAGTCTTATCCGCACATAATGACAATTTCTTTTTCTTTAACAATCTTCTTAACGTGTCTATCATGTCCATTAACGCAACCCTATTTTTTGCCACAAACACCATGTCGTCGGCATATTCCAGCGATCATATCCTATCATTAAGTAATGGCACCCCCCCCCCCCCCAATGTTCCTATCCTTTAAACGCTTTTCCTATATCTGCGATATACAGATCAAACAGAAGTGGACTCAGCACACAACCTTGGCGAACTCCTTGTCCTGAACTCATCCGTCAACCCTTCCTTCGTTCTTACAGCAACCACTGTATCCTCGTACACTTTCTCCAATCTCCTTATAATATCCAAATTTACTCCCTTATCCTTTAGGGTTGACTACAGTTGTTCTCTATCCACATTGTCAAACGCCGCCTTCAAATCAACAAAAAGTGCATAGATTTTATTCTCCTTCCCTCCTTTCATCTTCTCCCTTTGCACCAGATGGTTCAGAATGAAGACATTATCCATCGTAGATCTTCTCCTTCTAAAACCTCGGGTAATAATCCCAATCTTGCAACCTCCAGCTTTAATCTATTTCTAAGAATCTCCGCGTAGATCTTGTATGCCGAGCAAAGAAGAGATATTACTCTGTAATTTCCAACGACCTCCTGGTCCCCTCTCTTATGTAAAGGCACAATTATGGACGTCTTCCAGCCCTTCGGGAGGACTCTCTCCGTCCATATCTGTCTTAGCAGCTCTACCAAACCATTTCTGACAGCCCTGCCACCGTATTTCCATGCTTCCATGGGAATACCATCCACTCCTGCTCCCTTCTTTGTCTTTAGCTTTTTCACAGCCTCATGTATCTCCTCTTCACACGGCATCTTCTCCCCCAGATATTCTTGAGCCCCCAAGGACTCCCTAGGATTGTTACTATATCCATCGTTCAGCTGCACAATCATGCCCTCCAGTAACTCCATAAAGTATTTCTTCCACACCTCCTTCCTTATATTGGCTTCCTTCCATACTTTCTTCCTCTTTTTTAAACTTCCATACTTCTGCCACGTTCCTCAGATTCTTTAGCTCAATCTCTTCTTCCTCCCGCTTCTCCCTTTGTTTCTGCTCCGCCAGCTCCGCCAGCTCCGCCAGCTCCGCCAGCTCCTTCAGTTTCCTTTTTTCCTCCAAAAACTTGTCTTTCCTTTCCTTACCCATTCTCCATTTCTTGTAAAGTCTATGCACCTGCCTCTTCTTTCTTGTACACTGCCTGTCCCACCAATCTTTGTGCCCTAGTTCCCTCTTGACAGTTTTCAGTTCCCTCTTTACCAGGGCCTCTTGGCTACACTACTTGAACTATATCTTTCAGCTTCTGCCACTTATCTTCCACCGACCCCTGCAGATTGTGTTCCCATATTATACTATCCCTAATTTCCCTATATTTTTGTATTGCTTCTTTGTCCCAACAGATCTCCCCTCTTCTCTTTTTTCTTCCTCTCCTTCTTCTCCCTCTTCCTCTCCACCTCCCTCCAACGTCACCGTTATCGGCATGTGATCCGAGTCCACTCTGTCCTCTATACTGAATTCTTGCACAAAATCCCGCGCTTTTTCATTACAAAAGACGTAGTTTATTACGGAACTACCCCTTGCTCCTACGAACGTATATTCTCCATCCCAATCGCCTACCATTGTACCGTTCAGAACGTACCAGCCTTTATCCTGTATAAAATCTATTAGCCCCTTTCCACCATTACTTACCAACTTATCTTTACTTTTCCTCTCCACCGGACCGTCTTCTTCCTCTCCACCCCCCAGTTCGCCGATCCTAATGTTAAAGTCTCCCCCTATTAACATAAACTCACCGTCCATTCCTTCTGTCACATTATCCTATTACTCTTAAATCACCCCAGCACTCCTTATTATATACTGAGATAATGTACTTAATTTCACTTCTTTTGTTTACACATAATTTTCGTGTTCTGATCTCCTCAATTTTTCTTCTTACCTATAATAAAGCTCCCTTTTGCTGTACCCTTCTTCTTATCTCTAGTTGCAAAACTGCATTCTCAATCATGCGTCTTTGGGAGCTTTTCTTTTAACTTTTCCCACCCTTCTTTATCCACCCATGTTTCACACAAGCTAATGAAATCGTACTTACATATAAATTCCCAGAAATCTTTCCCTTTATTCCCTACCTCCGTCGCGTTCCAAAACATTATCTTCCTACCTAATTTATCATTTTCCCCTCTGCTTCTCTTTTCCCTTTTCTTCTTATCCTTCTCCACCGTCCGTTTCTTCACCGTCTTCTCTTCTTGGCTACTTCCTAGAAATTTTTCTTTTCTCTAACTTCCCTCGCATCTTTATTCCAAACGTATAGTTTTCCATCTATATTTATTTTTCTATACCTTATTTTCACGCTCCTTCCCTCCTCTTTCTCGCTTCTTACGCGCTCTCTCAGTTTTCTCTGCACGTCTCTTTCCTTCTGCGACATATCATGATCTATGTATACTCTCCCGTCCATTAATTTCCTTTTCTCCTTCATTATTTTCTCTTTCACCTCCTAATCGTACAGCCTTCACAATTACAACCTCCTTTTCTTTTCTACATACAACCTGCATATTTTTCACTTTCTCCCTGACATCGAACTCTTTGTTGAGGAATTCACCTGCTGCATCCTTAATACTTCCTTTCTCCTTATTCACCTTCTTCAGTCCTCTTATCACTATATTATTTTTCCTTTCCTTCCTCTCCTTTTCCTCTAGTGTTCTTTTCAATTTTCTTACTTCTTTCATTGTCTCCTCTATGATCTTCTCTCCTTGTAACTCCCTACCACCATCCTTTTTCCTCAGCAAATCGATTGCTCTCTCCGCCACCTCTTCAGCTAAATTTCCGTTTTCCCAGTTTCCACCGTTTCTTTGTCGCTCCAAATCTTCTACTCCTTTTTCCATTTTATCCAGTTTACTTTCTAGCCTTTTCTCCCTCATCTCCCACTTTGCTTCCAGCCTATACATTTTAGCTTTAACTTCACTCATTTCCTTTCTCATATCTACCATTTCTTCTTTTATTTCTCTCAAAATTGCCATTAATTAATGCACCTTCCTGTTCTCTTTTCTCTTCTCTCTTCTTCCCCTCAGCCTCCAACCTCTTCACTTCTGGTGGAGTTCTGCTTGCTCTGTTGCCCCTCTTGAAAATATCCTCCGCTTCTCTCTCACATCTCTTTCTTTTCGCAATTTTTATTTCATCTTCCTTATTAGTGCATTGTAAGCATTCCATAATGCTCGTTGAATTTGATCTCTCTCTTTTTCGCCTCTTACATGACTCTCTTTTCCTCTGCCTTCTCCCCCTCCTACAGTTTTGAGTGTGCTGTATCTCACACCTCCCTCTCCTCGACTCTGTCACTATATATATTCAGCCATCTTCCTTCCTCTTTGCCTCCGGCAATTGTACCTTCGCCGATCGCCTTGCGCCACCTGCCTTTTTCCTAGGAGTACCTTTGGGCGGTGTTATACGCTAAGAAAAAGAGAAGCAGATTCCCTATATTATCCCTAGCCTATCCTTTTCCCTCTTTGACCTAACCTCGAATTTCGACGTACTTTTATCACGTTAATTAGACCTTTCTTTCGATAATTCCTTATTTCCCTCCAATCTTACCGTTTCCTCTGCAATTTATCTCCCCTCTCGCCTTTTACCTATCGCCAAAACAAACCACGAACGCAGCTAATCGCAATACGCTATACCGCAATCTTGCGCCTACCGCCACTCACACACGCATACGCTAACCAAGTCCTTTTCCCCTTCTAATAACCTTATTGAGTTTCTAATTAGGCACAGTATAAACGACATCAAAGCCACGGTTATTTAAAACATTACGGATACTTTTGCTGTCATTTTTTATGAAACAGAATTAGTTTATAAAATCGACTGTTCAGACTGCGACGCGACGTATATAAGACAAACGAAAAGACATCTCGAAACTCGAATGAAAGAATATAAGTCTGACATAAGGAAGCACGCCAGCAATCATTCAGTAATAAGCAAACACCGGCTTGAATTAAATCATGAGTTTAATTGGTCTGATATAAAAATTTTATATATATAAAGAAAAACATGTCAAAAAGAGAGAAATCGCCGAAATGTTTTTAATTAAAAAACACAATCAAGCGATCAATCTTCAAAAGGACACAGAGAACCTGACAGCAATATATGACAAAATAATAGGGGTCACATAATCAACTTCTATTTGTTAAAAACTATTATTGTTTATTAGATATTGCTCATTGTGTTGTCCGTTACTGAGGCGTGCAGACGTGCTTCCTGACACAATTGATTTTTACTTTTTACACTTTAATAATTGACCATGTTTTATCACCACACAACGCCCGAAGCATGTAAGTTAGGAATTTTTCTTTTCTTTTTAACCATGAACTCATTTAGTTATTCGTAGTTTAAGCAAATTCCGTTTCGTTTCTTTCTAGTCTTTAGATCTGACTTGCAGGCACATTGTCATGACTAACGAATGTCTTCGTAAGAATATGTATACACTTGAAAAGGACTCGAATTAGAGTCGAAACGTCATGCTGACTTATTAATAAAATTTGCCAGTTGTAGTCAAAGAAGTCTCATTACTGTATGATAAAAAAGGCAAGATTGTACAACATATGGAAATGTTTATTGGGGGTACTTTACGTTAGTAGTGAATCCGCTCTTCATGGTGTTCTTTTTTCCATTTCCACCAGTGTATTTTATTACTTTATATATCATCATGTGACAGATATAAAACAATGGCAAGGCAGCAGGAGAAAGTATTAAGAATACGGATATTCGATTATATTTAAAAAATGCTATAGAAATTTAATAATACATATTTGACATAACTTATTTGCAGCCGAATATGAGGTTGGCACACCAGAGCCAAGCACACCGTGCTCTTTCATAATACATGCAGAAACTAAACGTACCGGAAACATACTGTCTCCTACTTATCCTGGTACCTATCCGAAAGATCTTATTTGTACCTATCAATTTGTCGGGCAGCGTGGACAACGTGTGCGGTTGGAATTTCGTGACTTTGATTTGTTCTTTGGGGGGCCACAGTACGTACTTGCAAGGCCAAAATTTTTTCAGACATTTAAAATTTTTATACAGAATTTCTAATAATTAACAGCCAAAGTAAAAGAAATTAATTCCTGTAGATTATACATTTTTAAAATAAAAGTATATCTTAGATTTTTAAATCTATTGGCATTAGGTATCTAAAGCGATATGACATAATTTAATTCAAGTTAACAAGAAAATTATTCCATAGTTGTCCGCTAGATTACGTGAAAGTGTACGATGGTCCCAATAATTCGACCGCTGTTATCGGCACGTATTGCGGCCAGCAACGAAATTTGGTATTATACTCCTCGGAGAACAGTTTGTTCGTGCTTTTTTCCACGTTAAAGCGCACGGCGAATACACAAAATCGAGGATTTAAAGGAATCTTTGAGTTCTCGGAGAGTTTCGTCAGCTTGGGTAAGACGATCGTGACTCCTCGTTTCTTGTTTATGAAATTTTACAATTTTGTTAATCGTTATTTATCATCTTTCTTAATCATGCAGATTTTATAACGGAATATCAAGGCGAGCATATCCGTGGATCCGAATGCGATCAGAAGATCCTTAGCAAGAAAGAAACATCAGGATTCGTAGTTAGTCCAAATTTTCCATATCCTTATATACCGAAGGTTGTCTGTCGTTATTTTATCTACGGTATGCAAGACTCGCAACATCTAGAGCGCGTGCGACTGGAATTTCTTATGTTTACAATACAGATACCCAAGGGAGAGTAAGTATTAATTATATTTATCAAGTATTCCTAAGGAGGACAGAAAGTCAAAATAATGTCAATTTGATGTTATATTAACCAAATTTACGTTATTTTTTGGTCAATATAACGTCAAATTGACATCATTTTGATTTATCTGTTCTCCATGTGTTGCCAGTGTGATAGTACGTAAATGTCACTTTGCATCGCATTCTCTTTTGCGCTTTCCCAGGACAACATGTACCGACGGCTATCTAAAATTATATTTAAAAGGTCAAGAAGCGACGGATTCTTATGACAAATTCGATTATGAGATGTGTGGTAATAAGAGCAATCCGAGCCACATAGTGAGCGACGGGCCGAGACTCGTGATGGTGTTCAGTAGCGGAGAACTGCAGGCACAGGGCTTTAAAGCTAAGTGAGTGCCCATATAACACAATTATGCAAGACAAGTGTTTTCAAATTAAAAAAATCGTTTTTTTATTTTTTATCTTCTCTTTTAATCATAAAATAAAATTATAGAAAAATATAGAAAATATATATAGAATATAGAATATAATATAAATATAAATATATAAAAATAAAAAAGTGAGAAAAACTTTTTCTTTATCTTAAACTATGAATTTTAAAGAAAAATGAAAATTTCACATAAAAGTTTGGTTTTAAAGATAATATTCTGTGATTAACACAGATTTGTTTCAGATATAGGCGTTTTTAAAATCCCAAGGTCATATTTCTTTAATTTTTTTCTTAATTTATAATTAATTAATGTAAATTATTATTTTTTGTTATTATTTTGCATGTAAAAATACCAATAGATTGAAAACTATATTGTTTGCAAGATATTTTACACCTTGTTCTGTGATATATTCTAATATATAAAACATGAAATATTTTTTAGAGCGTTTATTTTTTAGATAATCTTACTTAATCCTAAGATCACAACATCTTAGAATCTAAAGAAAATATAATCAGAGTACGAATTATTCTACTGTCTATATTGTGCCTTTTTCATGCATACACGGGAAAAAAAGATTATATATGATTGTATATAATTATATATGATCATATAGAGACAAAATTCATGTATAATCATATGTATTTATATATAATTATATATAATTTTTTTTCCCGGGTAATTAAAATATTTTACTCTTTATTTAATATTAAACTGTAATATTAAACTGTAATACTACAAAACAATCAAAAGTTTGACCCAACAATTAAAGTGTCTGTGAAGTTGGCATATCATTTTCCAGCAGATCAAAAATAAAAGCGAGTTCTTGTCGCATGTAGTCAAGTTCTATAGTTCCTGATACTTTTTAGTAATAGTTCTGGCGATTTTACCCAAAAAACAATCGATCGAAAAAATGATCTGCTAACTTCCCGTAGCAGAACATTTTCCAGCAGATCAAAAATAAAAGAGAGTTCTTCTCGCATACAGTCGAGTTCTATAGTTCCTGATACTTTTTAGCGATAGTTCTGGTAATTTTACCAAAAAAATCCATTGAAAAAATTACACAGGCACACGAAAAAAAAGGTCTTGTCCACCAGACGAGACAAACATTTCTATACGTTTTTGGGGTCGCTGACTTCGAATCCGGGGTTGGTTTGACTCGGTCAGATCGCATTTCGTTCCTAACCTCAAAAAAGTGATGAAAGTTGAAACATTCATTGAAATGCCCAGAAAGGAAAGCGATTATATGTTTTCAGGGTCGCTGAGTCCAAATTCGGGGTTAGTTTGACTCGGCCAGGCCGCATTACATTCCTAACCTCAAAAAAGTGATTTAAAAAACCAAAAACTGTTCCCGATATAAATTTTTTGTATTCAGCGTTGGGTACATAGAACTTGTTAGTCATTTTTTGAGCATAACTATCAGTCTGCAGCATAAAATCCTGCTGCCTTGACAGATACTGTAACGACGACAACTGCCCCGAAAGGGGATGTGTAGAATAATTCGTTCTCAGGTTTGTTGAGGTAACGATGCCAGCGAAGGCGCGCTGCCTTGCAGGTGGGTGTGAGGGTGTGAGGATGAAGCCGTAGTGTGTCCGACGACGAGTTGACATAGTCCTCGTCAATGTCGGAAAGCTCTCATACTTAGGTCTAGGGAGGTATGAGAGTTATCACCCCTGGGACGGTGGACTTACCTGCGGTCGAACCAGGATCCCTCACGCGCGGGTTTTTCTTAACACACATATGGCACCTTCAAACTAAAAATTTTTTGTTACATATGTAGCAAAAAGCATCAATGTCCTTGTTGCATGTATGTTTCGACGGAGAAACTAAAAATTTTTTGTTTGAAGGTGCCATGTGTGTTAAGAAAAACCCGCGCGTGAGAGATCCTGGTCCGACCGCAGGTAAGTCGACCGTCCCAGGGGTGATAACTCTCATATCTTCCTAGGCCCAAGTAGGCCTGAGTGAGAGCTTTCCGACATTGACGAGGACTATGTCAACTCGTCGTCGGACACACTACGGCTTCATCCTCACACCCTCACACCCACCTGCAAGGCAGCGCGCCTTCGCTGGCATCGTTACCTCAACAAACCTGAGAACGAATTATTCTACACATCCCCTTTCGGGGCAGTTGTCATCGTTACAGTATCTGTCAAGGCAGCAGGATTTTATGCTGCAGACTGATAGTTATGCTCAAAAAATGACTAACAAGTTCTATGTACCCAACGCTGAATACAAAAAATTTATATCGGAAACAGTTTTTGGTTTTTTAAATCACTTTTTTGAGGTTAGGAATGTAATGCGGCTTGGCCGAGTCAAACTAACCCCGAATTTGGACTCAGCGACCCTGAAAACATATAATCGCTTTCCTTTCTGGGCATTTCAATGAATGTTTCAACTTTCATCACTTTTTTGAGGTTAGGAACGAAATGCGATCTGACCGAGTCAAACCAACCCCGGATTCGAAGTCAGCGATCCCAAAAACGTATAGAAATGTTTGTCTCGTCTGGTGGACAAGACCTTTTTTTTCGTGTGCCTGTGTTATCTGCTAGTTTTCCATAGTATAGAGTGAGATGCCGACGAAATCTCGGAGTTCCGGTTTACATAAAATATTTTTCGAATAGTTCTGAACATACTGAAGCATTTTCTAAAAAGTTTCCGGCACCAGAAATGTTACATGATTTTTTCATAAATTAATAAAAAAAAGCCCGAAAGCCGAGTACTTAGAGAGAATAGAGTGATATGCTGTGTTGAATCTCGGAGTTCCGGTTTATGTAAAATATTTTTCGAATAGTTCTGAACACACTGAAGCATTTTCTAAAAAGTTCCTCGCACTAACAATATTGTATGATTTTTTAAATAAATTAATACCCCCCGAACGCCGAGTACTTAGAGAGAATAGGGTGATATGTGATATGTTGGAGTTCTGGTTTATCTAAAATATTTTTCGAATAGTTCTGAACATATTTATGCATTTTCTAAAAAGTTCCCTGCACTAACAATGTTGTATAAATTTTTAATAAATTTTTATCGCTCGAGCGCCGCGTATACTACTTTCTTTTAATTAATAATACGTCACTTTGATTTACTTCTCAAGCTGAAGAACATTAATATAATATTTTAAAATGCTCGAAAATTTACTTTCCACCTCTTGAATCAGAATTTTCTCTTTTTTATTGTAATACTTGTTTGATTTAACTTTCGGTTGTCACACGGGGTTAAAGTGACCCCAGTCTATTTCTTTTTATAAATTACAGTAACATATCAAGAAAACTAAGCAATATATTGAGCAAAAAACATTGAAACATGATAGTTATGATTTTGTTTTTTTTTTTTCGGAATTTACATTTTTTTTAAGGATTTCTTTGAACATGATGTCAATATGTTAATTTTTATAATGAGAATACATTCTACAATTTACCATTCGAAAAGAGCCTTAAACTTACAGTAATGTATTAGCATATCACGATTATATGGGTAAGGTGTTAATAAAAATAACAATTTTTCAAGAATTGCTAGAAGCTTTACTCTTCTGAAATACATATAGAAGAGCACTAAAACTATAACATAGGTGAAAAAAAACTCGCGCCGACGCACCACCATATCACAATTGTATCGGTAATGCTACGGAAAACTAGCAGATCAGTTTTAATATGCTCAGAAATATTCGAAAAATATTTTACATAAATCGGAACTCTGACATTTCGTACAGCATATTACTCTATTCTCTCTAAGTACTCGGCTTTCGGGCGGTATTAATTTATAAGAAAATCATGTAACATTGCTAGTGCCGGGAACTTTTTAGAAAATGCTTCAGTGTTCAAAAAAATATTTTATTCGAAAAATGTTTTATATAAACCGGAACTCCGAGATTTCGTCGGCATCTCATTCTATGCTATGGAAAACTAGCAGATAATTTTTTCAATGGATTTTTTGGGCAAAATTACCAGAAATATCGCTAAAAAGTATCAGGAACTATAGAACTCGACTGTATGCGAGAAGAACTCTCTTTTATTTTTGATCTGCTAGAAAATGATCTGCTACGGGAAGTTAGCAGATCATTTTATCGATCGACTGTTTTTTGAGTAAAATCACCAGAACTATTACTAAAAAGTATCAGGAACTATAGAACTCGACTGCATGCGACAAGAACTCCCTTTTATTTTTGATCTGTTGGAAAATATTATGCCAACTTCACCGACATACAATTAAAATTAGCTATTTTGCAAAAAAATTAGGTAAGAATTTTTCAATAAGGAAACGTATGTAAGTAGGGGAGACCGGGGCTAAAACGTCTACGGAGTAAAACCGTCAAATCAAATATCTCGGAACCTGTATATTGTGCGAACTCGCTATGAACTTTGTAAACGCTGCTTATGGTACCCATGTGACCAACGGAGTTTCGGCAGGTTACCTGCCGTGTTATGATTTTTACGAGGGCAAACGTGTTTTCGGAAGGTGAAAGTGAAATTTTCTGCGCGTGGAAATTTTGTAATATCTGCAATAATATTTGCTCTCCAAATCTCGAGGTATGTGATTATAAAGAGTTATGCATGCTGAACACGAATCCAGTGTAGTTTTTTCATTATCGTTGATGTCTAATATTTCGTGGGCGATCAAACCTGAAACTTGTGTTCGGGGCTAATCTGTCAGTAAGCACCCGGGGTAAGTCCGGCAGTCTCGTCACTGTGGCGCGCCGGGCGCACGACTTCAGCTCACGGCGATTTCAGGTTAGGTTTCCCTCGAGCGTGATTCTGTCTTCTGTTGCACGAGCGTCAGTTTGTATAGGAGGGAAATAGTACGCACGTATCGTCGCAAAACGACTCCCGTCGACAAGGAGCAAAGAAGGCAGTTCTTGCGGTGAGAAAAGATAAAATGAGCGCTTACGCAGCCGCAAAACAATTCGATGTCCGGAGAACCACGTTGAACGACTTGAAAAAAATGCCACACAAACAGAACCGCAGCCTTCGACGAGCAGTGGGCGTAAATCGAAATCAAGGAAGCAGCAGCAGTTGGATTCTGACGAAGACTTGGGAAACAGTGCATTGCGTGCGAGCGTAGGGCACACAACACATGCGTGCGCTTGTCAGGATCTGTATTCACGTGCCTAAATTGTTTAATGGAATAGGTAAAACAATTATTTTTTAATGTTTTGCATAAAAATTTTAAATAAATTTTTTTCTTAAAAAACAATTATTAAAATGTATCCTATCATTTTTTAGGATTAGATGTACATATATGTATTGAAAATGCAGTGTGACGGATTTGCTCCGGGGGGTGACGGTTATACCCCGGCATTTTTGAGATTTCAATTTTTCCACCGTTGTCGTTTTTGCTCTATACCAGTTAAACAAAGCGACATAGACAAAAATTTCCTATATACATTTTGTAGCTAAAGGTTCACTTTTTACAGTGGTATACCACATTTAACTAAAATTATTTATTTAGTTGTTAAAAATCGGCACCAAAAAAACTGACGGTTTAGCCCCGGTCTCCCCCCTTCAATGTGTTGATGAGCTTCGAATATGTTGTATTACAGATTAATATAAGAGACATGTATTCTTTTGCTATATTAAGAATGTACTCTTATGCACAGTGAAATATTTCCTTGAAAAAAAAAATTAATATTTCCTCTCTAAAAAAGGCGTGCAAAGTCGATACACGAATGTATCGCGGTTATTGTTGCCTCTTTTCCGCGATGCCGATTGGTTCTCTCGCTACGCTTACTTCATGAGCAGCTGTCATCGTATATTTTGACAGTTGTGTGCATCAAGGAGTTGATAGTGTAATAGTAATAGTATCCATACAGCACACTAACGTTGAATCAACATCTTAACCCTTTTAGGTCACACTGGGTAAAATACACCCCAGCGTTTTTTTGACTTCGAAAACGACCCAGTAAACCAATGGAAATGGGCCTTGTGCCGCCATGTACAGGTAGTTGGGACCTTCAAGTATCGATCCCCGTCGGTGGTATATTTTCCGGCCCGTTTGTTTTCTCTCGGCAGCCGTTCAAAGTGGGTGTCTCGGAGTTTTGGGGTGTATTTCACCCAGTGTGACTCATACGTAATAATTTGAGTTTTTGGAGTATTTTTTTTTTCGTTTCTCGTTGTTCCAAAGTGAAGAGGCAAGTACACAGTTGTGTTTTTCGTTGCTTAGAATTTTTAAAAAAATTTTACTGTGTAATTATTCATAAAAAGTAGATGGCTTATAACTTGCGCTCCCGTACAATTCGCGAGGAATTGCTTGAAGAGTCCGAAGAAGAGCCAATTTTTGGCGGCGATGACTCTGATGGAACCGAAGACCACGTGTCTATGTGTCCCACTTGCCTTCGACCAATGTGCGACAAGCATCGCGTATATTTATGCGTTGAATGTGCCTATGGCATCGAATAAAAAATTGTAACCTTTTATTTATTTAAAGTATGTAATTTGCAACGTAAATATATTTTTTTCATATTTTTTAAACCATTTTTCATAAATATATTGCTATTTTTCCATAAAAATATCTCTTTCATTTTTCCGCAAAAAATCGCACCTTTATACCTCAAAATAAATATACTTTTTGGAACGGCCGCATAAACTGCAATAATCAGTGAAAAGTGCATCATCTGAGGATGAAAAAACCGTTTAAAAAATTAAAATATCTTAAAAATTGAAAAAGTTACATTAGTTTTTGTGAAAAAAGCCACTTTTCCGACTTTTTTTTTCCAATAATTTTTTTACATATGTTAAATTAATTTTTTGCAAATCAAGCCTATACAGTCTTTTTAAGGAAGACTTAAACTACAACAGGATATATATATATATATATATTTTTTAAGGTCACCTACAATTTTTTATACACGTGCAAACACGCTGGGGTGTATTTCACCCAGTGTGACCGGTACGGGATTCTCGGGAAGTGTGACCTAAAAGGGTTAAAAACATTGAATTTCAACATTTACAATATTATAAGCGACGGAAAAAATTAACGGAGCCGACCGGGACTCGAACTCGGGATCCTTCATTCACACGCCTAGCACTTAGGCTGCTATCCCACGACTGCTCCACTACTACGTTAATCTCCCTGATTTCCTATCTATACCGGCTTTATGGTCCTTCATCTATTACAATATTGTATTAACGTTGCGAAATGTCGATTCAACGTAGATTGAATGTTGAAAAGACATTGCACAAACGTCTAATGTCCGCTGAATTGCAATGTCTTGTAGATGTCTGCAAGACATTGCAATTTAATATTTAAAAATGTTTCTATATAGCAGTAAGGGCCGGTGTACAATCAGTCATATATCGAAGTCGGATGTTGGAACGTAGCCGATGGTCCAATGAGAGCACATACAGCACACAAATGTTGAATCAACATCTTAAAAACATTGCAATATTTGCAATATTGCATCAACGTTGCAAAATGTAGATTCAACGTTGAAAAGGCATTGCACAAACGTCTAATGTCCGCTGAATTGCATGTCTTGTAGACGTTGTTTCAACATTCAAAAAACATTGCTTGATAATCGAATGGGCCAGTGGTGATCTTCTAACGCTTCCTTCTTGCTTATACTTGTATATAACACATCTTTCCCACATCTTTAGTGTTCAAAAATCTTGTAACGATATATTAACTAACAAATATTAAAAACAATGCAACAACATTTAAATTGTTATATATTGATTAATATTTAACAGAATGTGTTTTTTTTTTACAACTATTGGAAGTTTTCTGAGTTCAGATTGGATTTTATTTTAAAGACCCACGGATGTCGTAATTTTTCTTCGCCGGCGGCTTGCTTTTATTCACCCCCAACTGAAATTTACTTACGAGTTGATTTTACTGTCATGCGCCGTCTAGTGGTGTCGTTGCAAATTAGCGCGGAAAGATTAATAATTTGTTCAATGTTGTTTCAATGTTGTATCAACATAAAGAATCAATGTAGAAGAAGCAACATAGGTTCAATATTGGAAAGATATTTATACTTTAACATTCAATATTGCAACGTCTCAGCAACGTTGTTTCAACGTTTTGTGCTGTATGGGATATATTTAAAAAAATAAAACCCATGTGGTATATACCTTTGTGTGCCCTTCAAGGGGTCTTACTATTCCAACCCAAGTGGTAGCAACTTTAATTCTCCTTAACAAAATTATAATATTACAAACAATCATTTTAATCACAAAGAATTAAAGAGGTAACAGTACAAAATAAAAATATTTAATCAAAATAAAATAAATTTTTCTTGTAAAAAAAACTTGGCTCTGCTAGATCTCAAAATTTAAGAAAATACTAAAATTTTTGATTAAATAAAAAAATAATAAACATAATTTAGAGAAGAATGGAATCATTTTGTACTGTTACCTTTTTAATTCTTTGTGATTAAAATGATTATTTATAATATTGTAATTTTGTTAAGGAGAATTAAAATTACGACCATTTGGGTTGGAATAGGAAGGCCCTTGAATGGGAACACAAAGATATGTACCACATGGGTTTTATTTTTTAAAAGTAGTTGCACAACAATTATTTTTTAAAGCAATATATATATTCTTTTTGCAATTGGCGCAATTTAAAGATTTCACACCTTTTTTTGAAATACATGGCACTTGGGTTGAGTTAGGTAACATAATTTTGTGATATAATAATTTTGGGAGAAATTAAAACTATACTACCACTTAGGTTGGATTTTTGGATTTATAACATTGCGCGTGTACTTGGCGCCTTTTTTTACCTTTTTTGAAGAAGGTAATTTTGTACTGATATCGCGCATTTTGTAGGGCTCAACAAAGAATTTCCATTTTTTTTTAATTATTCACAAAATTAGCAATAACAATAAATTCAATTTTTATTGAATCAGCAAATTAGTAATTAGTCACAAAAATACTAATTACGTAAAAATTAGTAATATTTAAGTAAAAGTAAATTACACATTACTTAAAAAATTGGTAATTTGTCAAAGAAAAATTTCCAGTTAAGTTAAAATTAGTATAGTATTTAAGGGAAGGTCCCGTTTGCCTACAAAACGATTGCCTACAGCTTCGTTTGCACACACCGTATTGCACACAATCCCGATTGCATACATTCCCATTTGCACACAGAGCGATTGCCTACAGGCATTATTGTGCACATGTCGCTTTGTCTACACGATCATATTGCACACAGCGCATTGCACACACGACCGTATTGCACACAGCGCATTGCACACACGATCGTATTGCACACACGGCCGTATTGTACACACGGCCGTGTTGCACACACGGGAGAGCGTCCCGTTTGACCAGGTTGCGATTAATCACAGCCACTCACAGCCCCTGGTGCCTGGAGTTTTTCCACTGGATCAGCTAATTAGAAATTTTTACGGACTGCCGGATCGAGCAACGCGATTGGTCGAAACCTTACCTTACTGTTACGTTTTACCCCCATGCACGTGAATCTCGCTTTATAACTTATAAAGCATATGCATGGGGGGGTGCAGGGGGGCGAGGCCCCCCCCCCCCACTCACGCTTAAAGCGAGGTACATTTCACACCCAGCACGCCGAAGGCGTGTCCTAGGGGGGATGCGGGGGGGGGGGGTGAAGCCCCCCCCTGCCCACGCCTCAACATCCACGCACACCAACCCGTGCCTGGGGGAATGGGGGGGGGGGGGTGCGGGCGGGAGACGAAGCCCCCCCGCTCACGCATGTATGTACTTTGGTATACGCATGTGGTCACGAGGCATGTTCTCAAAACTGCATTCTCTATACTGTATAATTACATTTCTTTATTGTGTTATGTACAGCAGTCAAGGCTCAACTTCTGAATAGCCCCTACCTCCGAATTTTATGAAACTTGCAGCAATTGTTGACTATTAGAGGACGCGCACGTTCATACCATAAAGTATTTTGTACGGAAACAAATAGGAACGGAGAAATTGGCGTCAAAAATTCAAATTTTTCATTCTAATTTATAGACAATCTAGTGGTTGAATTTTGATGAAACTTGTGGAAATAGTACATGTATGAACAAAGGAAAGTCTTTTAAAGCAGTAAATAGAAATTTTAAAGCAGTGGAAAGCCCACGCATGTACTTTAAAGGCACACTATATGTCTAGTTTAATAATAGTAGAGCCCCCTGCAGGGAGGCGGAACCTACTGCCTCCACGCATACACTTATCACGCGAGACGAGTTGTCACATGGGTTTACAACTTTCCACGCGTGAAAAGTTTACGCATGTACTTTGCAAGGCAAACTATGTGTCTAGTTTAATGGTAGTGAAGCCCCCCAAGGGGGGGGGGGGGAGCGGAACCTACTGCCTCCACGCATACACTTTCCATGCGAAACAAGGTGCTACATGGGCGATTAGAGTAAGATTAGGTTAGTTAGATTAGGTTAGGTTAGGTGTAATTTCATGTGGATATTTAACTATATAAATATATATACTATATATACTATATATATTATATTGTTGCGCTCGTCGCGAAGCACTCTCTCTCTCTCGCTCGCACACTCACGCTCACTCACTCCCGCGAAAATAAAGGGAACACCGTTAGCAAAAAGTGAACTCGGTTAGCGTTTATTAAAGAAGGTTAGATACAGAGAGCGTGAACACACGTTCGAATGGTCCAGCGGCTCAAGAACAAATCTGACAGTCTTAGTTGTTGATAAACCGATCAATACATCCCGTCGTTAGGAAACACGCTTCGGCCTGAAGCTACCCTTACGAAAAAAAACACCCAAGATTTTGGTGTTTGCACTCAACTTTGGGTGTTTACACTCCATTTTCGGTGTCAACGCCTAAATTTTCAGTGTCGACACCAAAATTCGAGTGTCGATACCGAAACTTTGGTGTCGACACTCAAAATTTGGGTGTCGACACCAAAAGTTCAGTGTCGACACCGAAACATTGGGTGTCGACACCAAAATTCGAGTGTCGATACCGAAACTTTGATGTCGACACCCAAAACTTGGGGATACATAAGCAGGCCCCGATCAGGTATTCTTACTTTAATGAAATATTGGTAGGGTAATATAATCAGGTCCTAATTGAAATAATGTACATGTGCTTTATGGAATAAAAGTTTCTATATGTATAAGTGTGTAAAATTTCGTACAGTTAATACACACATCAAAACTGTCATTATTCGATCGCGCGGCGCGACGTTGGCCCAATAGGCCTATTTTGTAATGAGCCGGCACTGGTTTCTGACATTCACCCGACATTAAGAAAAAATTATATTCGTATATCTGATTCGAAATTTTATTACTCTTTTTAAACTGAATTTGTTTCTTAAGAATTTTTGAAAAATTATATATTTGCGCTGGTTATGACACATGTAGACTGTATATAACACTTACATCAAATTAAGAAGTAGTCTACCACGTAAGACGGTTGGCTCACGATCCAGAGGTCCCGAGGTCCTCGAGTTTGAATCCCATCAAGGTAAGTGTGTTTTTCAAGTACGAGAAAATATTTATAATCATAGGTTGCATCTTAAGAAACAAATTTAGTTAAAGGTAGTAATAAAATTTCAAAATAAATATAATTTTTTTTATGTCGGGTGAATTTCCTCATTAGAGAGTACCTTATTTGGGGGCTACACTCATTTGAGGGTACCCTATTTGAGGATTCTTTTCGTGGTTAACCCTCATTTCGGTGTTGACCGTCAATTGACGATCCGAATTTACACCAAACCTTTGATGGTTTTTTTGAGAGTATTTTTACACCGAAAATTGGGTGTTTTTTCCGTAAGGGTACACGGAAAAAAAGGCTTGGTTGAATTTACCAAATTTTTCTTGGTTACGTATATATTGGTAACTACAACCATTGACTTGGTTGCCGTAACCATGTACACTTAGTTTGACAATTCAAATTTGGTTGGAACTATTGGTGCCTATAACCAACGCAATTGGTTGAGGTAACCAAGAAACTGTATTCCGATTGGTCACCCAGAAATTAGTTCTCACAACCAATGACCGTAGCTAGTTTAACCAAGTTCTTGGTGAATTAAAAAGCATGGCTGCACTGCAGTCAAAGACTGAACGTGCTAACGTACGGATGTCGTTGCGTCGTCGTTGACGATTTTTCTCATCGGCGTCGTGTGCGGGTATCGGTCGCGGTGAAACGCGAGCGGTAAGTAGTATAGTAATGCTAATTCGAAGCCATGGTGCTTGCGCGGGGGTACAGAGCCAGGGAATCACCGCGCCGCTGAGATCCCCCCTTCCCGCCGAGATTCCCTCGCCCCGCACAATGGCTTTGAATTGATATTGCTGTACTGTTGCAGTAAACCCCTCGGCAGTGAGTTTTTCGGTCGTGTCCCGATGACTGCGTGTCCGCGGTATCGGTGTTGTGAGGTATCTTGGAGAACGGGAGCGCGGCGGGAATCGCCGACGGACCCGCGAAGTCCTTCATCAACCTAAACTAATCTTCAGCACGCGGCGGCCAGCGGAGAATCTACGTCCCGGATTCCGGCGACGCTCGCGAGCCCCGAAGGGCTCGTCGACTTTTTCCGCGCACTTGGCGGTCGACTTCATAAATATTGGACACGAATACGCGCCACATACGTACGCCGCCGTCCCGACCGCGAAAGGACGGACGAGGCCGCGAGGGGAGTTGGTTCTATCAACCAACTAACTTGGTAAAGTCAACCAAAACAATAGGTTACAGCAACCAAGTGACGCCTGACGTTACCAATTTCTTTTGGATGGTCCAACCAAGTACTATGGTTGCTCCAACTACGGCAGTCTAACCAAGTGCCGTTGGTATATGTAACCAAGATATCAGCTGTCTTATATATTATCAAGGCACTTGGTCGAGGCGACCATTTTTTTGGTTATCTCAACCAAGTCTTTTTTTCCGTGTACTCATGAGCGAAGTTCAGGTTTCTCGCGACTCTCTTGTACCAGGCGTCTCGGACAGACCCGCACGGGCGCAACACTACCCTCCCTCTTCAAGATTGTCGTCCCGACAATCTAGGGTAGTGTGCAACGGAATTTCGTTCCCCAACATGGGCTCCAGGTACCCGGACGGTCCTTGCCCTCCCCGAGCTGTTGCCCCAGGTTACCGGGCTCCGTCCTTTTCCGGGCCCAAAGACGTCTCCGCGTCTTCTTCGGGAAAACCATTTCCAGGGCAGGACCCTCTTTGGCTTGTGCCGGAGAGAGTTGGCCAGACTCTCCCCCTCACCGCCGACTCCAGGGTGTCCTCCCACTTCTTCCGCAGGTCTGTCGAAACATCACCGATGTGACTTTGTTGTGCTCGCCATCCTCTTCGAAAGTCGCTACTGGGTTTCTTCAAGTTCTTCGGACAAGGAGGGGGTGGGGGGAACTTCCCGTGGACCCAGCGCCACACAAGGCTCCCCAAGTCCCAGCCTCGGCATTCGCCCTTCGTCTTTCGGAAAAAACCACGGGTCAAAAAAACCGAGAGCGAGGCAGACTTCTTAAAAAAAATTTCTTCCCTCTTCAGGTAGGTCTCAGCCAGTTGACAGGCTTAATTCAGTCCAAGGAAGGCAACCACTCCCTAGATTGAAGGCTCTACCTCGGAAAGAAATAAATAACACACAGTAACTCGAATACACAACTACTATTATAGTTCATAAAAAAGAACTTTCAACACTTAAATAAAACAAGAATCTTTATTAGAATTGAACAGGCAGTTTTCTGAGCACAATCTTACTCTAACAATTCACAAATGTCCTTTCAAAAAAAGGAGCTAACCTATCCGAGTGAACTATTTTCTTCCTATGTCTTGGTGTTCTTTGAATGCAATACACCACATCATTAAACTTCTTTACTATCTGAAAAGGTCCCTCCCAATTACTTTTGCAATTTCAGAGCTTTCCCCTTGACTCTTCGGGGATTATAGAACCAGACTCTCTGTCCCTTCTGAAAAAGAACTTGCCTAGCTCTCCGATCATACCAACTCTTCATTCGAGAAGATCTAATATTCATCCTTTTCCTTACTGCAGAGAATTTTTTCTAATTTCTCCCTCAGGGTCCTAACAAAATTTCCCATCGGAGGTGACTCCCCTCCCTGAAGCTTTGGGGGACTCCCCCGTAATAAATCGATAGGTAGCCTAAGATCTCAGGCGAAGTATAACTCCGCAGGAGTCATTCCAGTGGCCTCATGCTTAGAGGATCTATATGCCAAAAGAAACATAGGAACCCAACGATCCCAATCTTTCTGATTCAAAGAAATGTATTTCGCCAAATAATTAATTATAGTTTGGTGTTGGCGCTCGACCTGGCCATCAGATTGAGAATGTAAAGCGGTGGTCCGCGTCTTCCTAACTCCGACCAATTCCATTAACTCCGAGAAAAACTTCGAGTCGAAATTCCTTCCCTGATCAGTATGAATTTCCGCGGGTACTCCATGTCTAGAGATAAATTGGCTAATGAAAATCTCTGCCACTGTTCTTGCTCTAATATTCCTTAGAGGGAAGGCTTCTACCCATTTGGTAAAACAATCTACGATGACGAGCAAATATTTATTCCCAGACGAAGTCGTCGGAAGTGGACCAAGGATATCCATTTGTACCTTCTCAAAAGGAGTACCAACATTATATACTAGTAACGGAGATTTCCCCTTCCCTGAGGGGCCCTTTTTGGAAACACAAACTTCACAGGACCTACACCAGTCCTCGACATCCTGCTTACACGTAACCCAATAAATGCGCTTACGAATCTTCTCTAGAGTCTTATTTACTCCAAAATGTCCACCCGACGGAGAATCGTGTGCCTCCTCTAAAATTTCTTTCACTCGCTTTCAAGGAAGCACCAGCTGGAAGAAACTGGATTTTAAATTCGGAGCTTTCCATCTCTTAAAGAGAATCCCTTCCTGCAGAAACAGAGTGTCCCAATACAACCAGTAAATCTGAGTAGAGACGTCTTGGGCGACAATCTCAGAACGGGGTGGACGCTTCCCCGTTTTCTTGCCGCGAAGAATAATTGAAATACTAGGATCCTCTTCTTGACCTCTTCGCCATTCCTTCAAACTGTCTCTTTCGAGCACCATACGAGCGACTGCTTTCCCTATTTCGTCAATGCTTTTTCTCTCAACCTTAGCACAATACTCACAGCCGAGCGACTCACACAGCCGTCTGGATAATCCATAGGCGTTCTTGTAAAGTTGACCGTTCCGATGAATAACTCGAACTCATACTGCTGGAGTCTCTCAAGCCAGCGCGCCAGTTGCCCCTCTAAATCTTTAAAAGACATTAACCACCTTAATGAAACATGATCCGTGCGGATCAAAAATTTACGACCCAAAAGATAATGGCGAAAAAACTTAATAGAATCAATTATCGCCAGCAACTCCCAAGTTACACAATAATTCCGCTCAGCCTTACTGACCACCCGACTAAAGAAAGTGATGATCTTTTCTTCCTCTTCCTGCTTTTGAGAAAGAACCGCGCCAATACCAATGTTAGAAGCATCCGTATCCAAAACAAATTTGCCCTCCCCCTTCGGAAAAGAAAGCACCGGGGAGGAGGACAATGTCTGCTTTAATCTTTCGAAAGCATTTTAGTGTTCGTCCTCCCACGCGAATTTAATTTGATTCTCCGTTAACGTATAAAAAGGCTTTGGCAAAGAAGAAAAACCTTTTACGAATTTGCGATTATACGAACAAAATCCGAGGAACTACGCAATTGTTTCTTAATGTGGGGCGCTGGCCAATCTCTTACGGCAGCAATTTTTTCGGGGTCTGTAGTAACGCCATCTGCAGAAATCACATGCCCAAGATATCTAACATTTCTTTCTAAAAGAACACATTTCTTCGGGTTAATCTTTAAATTCGCCTCCCGTAGACGAGAAAGTACTACTTTGAGATTCTCTAACATCTCAGCAAAAAATTTTCCGAAAATGATTATATCATCTAAATAGACTAAGCAAATTTTTTATAGTAATCCCCGTAGGACTTTTTCCATTAAACGTTCGAACGTAGCAGGAGCGTTACACAAACCAAAGGGCATCACCGTAAATTGCCAGAGCCCTCTGCCGATAGAGAAAGCCGTTTTCTTTTTGTCCTCAGGACGGATCCTGATTTGCCAGTAGCCACTTTTTAAATCGAGCGTACAAAACCAAGAATTACCTGACAGTTGGTCAAAAATATCGTCGATCCTGGGGAGGGGAAAGGAATCTTTTACCGTAATAGCATTTATTTCCCGATAGTCCACACAAAATCTCAAAGTGCCATTCTTCTTTCTCACTAAGACTGCAGGAGAAACCCAGGGACTTTGTGATTCCTCTATTATCCCGTGTGTTTTCATTTCCTCTAGAATTTCATTTACTTCCTCTCTCATTTGTATCAGAATTCGGCGGGGTACCTGTTTTATGGGAACAGAGTCTTTCACATTGACAACGTGTTCAACAATATTGCAATTTCCAGCTACAATGTCTTGAAAAAATACATCCTGATATTGATTTAAAAAGTCGGTAACAATCTCTTTTTGTGTTTCCTGCAAATTAACAGAACTTTTCTCAAAAAGTTCATTCAAGATAGATGGGATCTTTCCAGAAGCATTCTCTATCCGAGAGCAATTAAGAACTCCTAACTCTGATCCTCCGAAAGCGGATTCAAAAACATTTTCCAGATTAATCATCTTTAGAAAATCTACTCCCAACAAACACTCATCACTAATTTCTGCCACAAATATGGAAACTACAATGGAAAAATTACCAATTTCGACTTTAACTTTAACTTTAAATTTGATAAGAACTTTTTCTCCAGTAGGATATCTTAAATTGTAATCTTTAACTGGAATCTTCTCCATATCTTTCTTCACTAATTTACTATTTAAAATAGAGATGTCTGACCCGGTATCTATCTTAAAGAAACAATTTTCTCCGTCTAACTTCCCAGAATAACAAAAATCGCTATGTTCAATTCTTTTTACACTACAATCTACAAAATGATTAACAATCGGGGCTCCCCTTTTGCAAGTCAAACCCGCCCCGTCGAGTTCGACTAGGCCGCGTTTCTCTCTGCGTTAGGGCACTCGGAACTAAAATGTCCCTTCTTTCCACAAGTCCAACACTCTCTTTGGTTGGAAGCAAAATTGTTTCCACGCCATTTTCCCTTACGGTTGTTATTTCCCTTAGTCTTCCGTTCGTTCTCACCACTAATCTCATTTCGCGCGTCTTTTTTCTCCCCTTCTCAGAGTTTCCGCTGTTTCGTTTTCCAAATTTTCTCCTCTCCTGACAAAATTCTGTTCCTGAATGATTTTAACAGTTTTTGCTCTTTCTACGACTAATTTTAATGACGTAATTCCCTCCAACTGGAGAGTCCGCCTCAAGAAATTGTCAGAAAGAGCCGTGACGAATTGAGCACATGCGATCTTATCTCGTACCGCGAAGGGATACTCGGGGTATACCAAACGCGAAAGCCTCTCAAGGTCTGCCACCAGGGAAGCTAGTTCTTCTCCATATTTCTGTTTTCGGTTCGTGAACTGCGTATAATAACTCTGAGACAAACCTCCCTCCCGAAACGCAACTTAAGTTTCGATTTCAACTCCTCGAAACAAAGGCTTTCCAAATTTTCTACGGATTCAAGCACCTTCCGCGCTTTTCCCCTTAAGCTAGCGGCAAACGCGACGGACTTCGACGCGTCATCCCAATTATTCGCACGCGCGATAAGAAGAAATTGGGAGAAGAACTCCAGCAGCGGTGTCGAGCCATCAAAAGTGTCGGGCTTTAATTTAAAGCCCAACTGCGCACGCATATCACTTCCGCGCGCTTCTTCCGCGAACGCGACACGCGCCCCCGTATCACCGGACGCTCTATTTAAGGAAGGACTTAGCTGTAGTCTCTCCTGAAGCAGACGGAGCTCCTCGTCTCGTTGACGCAACGATGCGGAGAACTCTTCCTCCCTCCGTGCGTGTTCCTCTCGCAGCAACCGCACCTCTTGGATGACGGCTTGTAGAGTCGCCGCCATCGTTGACGCTTCCGAAACGTCCGGCTGAGGTGTCGCCGGCCGGAGTCTCTTTCTCGTGGGAGCCGACGAAGCCATCCCGTCCCTCAAAAGCGCCGTTGGTCTCTTTTATCCCGGACGAGCCCCCAAAATGTTGCGCTCGTCGCGAAGCACTCTCTCTCGCTCGCACACTCACGCGCACTTACTCCCGTAACCCGCGAAAATAAAAGGAACACCGTTTGCAAAAAGGGAACTCGGTTAACGTTTATTAAAGAAGGCTAGATACAGAGAGCGTGAACACACGTTTGAATGGTCCAGCGGCTCGAGAAAAATCTATCAGTCGTAGTTGTTGATAAACCGATCAATACATCCCGTCGTTAGGGAACACGCTTCGGCCTGAAGCTACTCATGAGCGAAGTTCAGACTTCTCGCGACTCTCTTGTACCAGGCGTCTCGGACAGACTTGCACGGGTGCAACAATATTTTATATATGTTGTACATATTATATAGAATCAATTTTATTAGTCGATAAGTGCTGTAAAAATTGCGCATAAATTTTTTTTAATTTCCCAGAGTTGGGACCACACGAACTTTATTCCTCACATCGAAAACAACTTATAATGAATAAAACTCTAAGCCGATCGGAAGCAGGGGTCATTCGGAACTATATCCCTATGTTTACGCGAGCGTAACTTCTGTAGTAACTTACGGCAATTCACTCGTTTACGCGGAATGAATTATCATAAGTTACAACAGAACCCCCGTTTACGTGAAGGAATTATCGTATAAGTTACTATAGAAGTAACGCTCGCGTGAACGTGGTGACAGATAGTGTGTGTGTGTGTGTGTGAACATATATCATATAATATTATATATTAACCGGAGGGAGCTGATACCGAGGAGATCTTTAAGAAAGAAGGTGCATCCAAAATCACACACGTATGCATATGCTGTTTTGTAAATATTTTGTAAATTGCTGTCTTGTAAAAGTTGAAGAGAACGAGAAAGTGATCTGTAGCGCAATTAGTATTGCAGGCAAGTTAAAATATTAATTGTCTATCATAAGATAGACGTTGATTTGATATCTTGGTATCTGGAAATATTTACGAAAGCAATATTCGTAATATTAAATTAAATATGTTCTTCTCATACACAAAAAAGATTAGACTCTAAAAGGATTAATTAATATTTAGTCTTGTGCGCGAGCGGAGGAAGGAATCGGAGTAGAGGCGCATGAGAAGGGCTTATTGCAGAAATTTTGTTCTTGTAGGGAACTTGTATTTACATAGTCCTTTAATCTATTAATTATGTACAAGTATTTACAGCGTCCGCGAGTCACGAGTTTAGTCCTTCGCAGAAACGACGAATTAAGTACTTCGCGGAAAACAAACTCTAATTCCGCGACCCACGAATGGCACCGACTTCGGGAACTTTACGTGAGCCACGTAAGGCCTTGTCTACTGAACGAAATAATGTGCAGTAACCGACTTAAATCGAGTGCGCGTCGCGCGCGGAGATCCGGGCTTTTATACCAGCGTGTCACGCATCCCCGGTAACGAGCAGAAAATTTAGTTGAGCCAATCGGTCGCCGACCTACCGAATTTTCGTTCGAGTTGAACTCAGCGGATTTCGGAGTCGGCAACCGATCAGCTGTTTACGCCGTGGTCTCTCGCTCCGTCCCGAGTGTTTACCTCGCGTACCCGAGACAAAGGGATAGAGCCAGCACATGCAGAAAAAAGGGAGACCGTTTCTCTGCCTCTCGAAGTTTCCGAGAATAACGTCGGTTATTCCCGAAAAGTTTCTAAGTTTAACTTATAATTTTATTGGCGATTATTCACGCGGTCGTTTGCGAAGGCTCACTTTCGAACAAGTTTAAATATATCATAATAAAAATTATAATAGCAAAGTTTTTGGAAGTGGTGGGACAAACCAGTTTATATTTTTAATATAACATTAACATAATTATTTTTTAAATCACCTTTAACTGCAATAATTAAATTATTTATATTCAACTTAATAATTTTTAAAATAAGTAATTTATCTAAGTAGAAGCTATTTATTTTTTAATTAAAAAAATAATTATTATTTTTTATTAATTATTAATTTTCAAATAAGTAGTAATTTATTTTTGACAAACTATGAATTATTTTAATAATAAAGAATTATTTCTACTAATTACCAATTTGCGCAAGAAATTAATTCATTTTTACCTAAATACTAACTTTCGAACTAAAAATTTTATTTACGAATTCTTTAAGTAATCTGTAATTCACTTTTACCTAAATATTATTAATTTTTATGCAATTAGTAATTTTTTGTGATTTGCTACTTCAATAAAAATTTAATTTATTGTTATTGCTAATTTTGTGAATAATTAAATAATAAAAAATAAAAATTCTTTTGCCGATCCCTGCTTAACACTACAAAATGCGATCAGTACAAAATTACCTTTTTCAAAAAAGGTAAAAAAAGGCGCTAAGTACACGCGCAATGTATGTAAATCCAAAAATCCTAAATGGTAGCTTTATTTCTCCCTAACAAAATAATTCACAAAATTGCGCTACCTAACTCAACCGAAGTGACATGTATTTCAAAAAAAAGATGTGAAATCATTAAATTGCGCCAATTGCAAAGAGAATATATATATTGCTTTGAAAAATAATTGTTGTGCAACTACTTTTAAAAAATAAAATCCAACTGGTACATATCTTTGTGTTCCCATTAAAGGATCTTTTTATTCCAACTTAAGGGGATCCTATAGTGAAGGCCGAACTTCCTCAATGTCGATAATGTCGAACATTTTTAATTCCGTTCTAATTCGTTTTCTATCATTTTCTATATTACCGGCCTATATCTGCCCTTGTCTAACGAAATGCATCTGTCCTTGTCCGATTGCTGCGCCATCTCTCGCTACACGCAAACTGCTCATTCTGTCAACCTGCATGTGCCTTTGCATTAATAAAGCTGCCTTAGTGAAAATCTTTCTTTCTAGGCTTTGAATCTTTGTTCTATTTGCACGATATTGTTCCTACATGTTGTCCCTTTTTTTTTTACGCGGGGGAAATCTTCCACCACTGGGATCCCAGACTCGTATAGGGTCTGGTTTGCCCAGTGGCCCCCGAAGGGGAAGACCCCCTTGCCTCCGGGGAGAGGACGAGGGGAGTGTAGGATTCAACACGTGCCGCTGATAGGCGACACGTGCTGCCTACCCACTAAAACCCCCCGCGAGTGGCCCTCTGCGACGTTGTGGCGGGTGCCCCGGCAACGAACTAAATCATGACTTCCAGGACACCCACCGTCTAGCGCTTGTCGCGTTCCTATCCCGTCCCGGGGGCCGAAGGACTCCCTTAGCGGTATATGTCTAAATGTGACGGGGAGGGCCACCACCTCTCCCCGCCGCGCCTCCTCGATGTGTGGAGGTTGGATCGGGATCCGGGAATTCCCGCCCCGAACCCGACCCCCACGGTTCCCGAGAGAACAGGGCTTAGGTGGGCTCCCCCAGTGGAGGGGAGACACCAACCACCATTCTTCTCCCGAGGACAAGCACCCAACGATTCGTCGGTCGGGCGATTTATGTCGGTCCCGTGTGGTGAGGTAATGCTCGTCACACGCAGGGATGTTTTGATGATTAAACGAACTTACCTGTAAGTGAAGTTCTATCATAATTGTATGAAGCGCCTCTTCCGAAAGATAACACGTAGCACTCCCTATTCTATGCCGAGGCGCCACAATCTTTACAGCTAAAACAAAACGTTTTTCCCCTTCCTAGGGGATTCCTCTCGTGTCCGCACCCAATCCGTCATTTTTTTCAAAGTTCAGCCGTAGCCCTAAGAGTTACGGGATCCGAAATTGTCGGATATGGGTATAGGGAGGGACCCATCTTTCGGAAGAGGCGCTTCATACAATTATGATAGAACATCACTTACAGGTAAGTTCGTTTAATCATTAAATTGTATTTCGCGCCTCTTCCTCAAGATAACACGTAGATGTTGAAAGTTGGCTACGGTTGTGTAATTATAAAATAAATGTTTATTATAGATAATAAGGAATATCAAACAGTTTCATTTAACTGTTTCTTACTTATCTAATATTGCTCGCCCAAATACTCTTAAGTCCTGAACGATGGGTCTATCATAGAATTTTGTGAAAGTGGCTGATCTTTCTGTCCAACCCGCTGATTTTCTTATTATATCAATGTTAATACCTTTGCGTTTTGCCGCAGACGTAGACGCATGCCTGGTACTATGCGCTGAGAAAATATTTGTGTCTATGCCACTTTCCTGCAAAACATCTTTTACCCATCGGCTAAGCGTCTGGGTTGATGCTTTCTTAAACGGTTTTTTGAATGAGATAAATAAACTCGTTACATCTCTTCTAAGCTCTTTTGTTCTTTTGAGATAACATTGCAGCGTATCAACTGGGCAAATGTTCAAATTTTCCTTGTAACAAGGCAAAGTTAACACTGGTTGATATTTTTCGGGTTTAGAGGTTTTTATTCTCTCCGGAATCTTAATTTCTATCAAGTTCTCTTTGGTAACTATATTTCTTATATCAATTGATGACAAAGTTTGAATTCTTTGCCCAGTTACTAACGCTAATAATGTTACTAATTTCTTACTTATCTAAGTTATCTAAGGCTAAGTCCTCGTTTCGTAAGTCTCTGAAATAATCAAGAACTAAACTTGGATCCCACGTAGAATCATATTTAGGTTTCGGGGGTCTTAATTTTGACAACCCTTTGAAAAACCTTTTAATAATCTCATTTTGTCCTACTTCTGTGCCTAAGATAAGAGAAATAGCAGATCGCATGCCGTTAAGGGATCCGTAAGATGCCCCGTTGTCAAATTCTATAGTTAAAAACTTAACGATGTCTGCTACTTCAGCATCGTAAAAGGATAAACCCTTATCTTTACAAAATATCCACCATTTTTTCAATGCGCAGTTATATTGCTTAAAGGAAGACTCGCTTAAGGAAGCCATAGTAATTGTTATGGATTCTTTTGGAACGCCTCTTAACAGGAAAGCTTCCCTGATAACTTCCCGGCCACCAGGGTAAGAGACTTCCAAAGCGGATGTGGCTCCCTATCGAGTGAAAGAAAGGTATTACTATCGGCCTTAAATGTCAAAACCTCCGATTCCAGCATTGAAAGGAACAAGGGAAACCACGGCTGTGCTGGCCATCGTGGTACCACAACTATACCTTCCGCTCCTTCCGATCTTATTTTCTGTAAGACTCTAGTAACCAGTATAAATGGTGGAAAAGCATAAAAGAAGGATTTATTCCAGTTTATAGTAAAGGCATCGATCGCTATTGAACCTGGATCTCTTGTCCAGGACACATAATCTTTACATTTTGCGTTAATTCTAGTAGCAAACAAGTCCATGTCCGGATAACCGAATTTACTAGTGATCTTCCGAAAAGCTACATCCGAAAATTCGAATTCCGTTTCTTTATCCAATCTTCTGGATTCAAAATCTGCTTCAGTGTTATTCTTTGAAGCAATATACGATGCAAAAATGAATAATTCGCGTTCTTCACACCATTTCCAAATGGTCTTCGCAAGATCACTGAGCTTTTTGAATCTTATACTACCCATACGATTTATATAAGAAATCGCTGTAGTGTTGTCAATTCTTAACAGGATATTGCAATTTTGAAGATCTTTGGCGAAACATTTGAGCCCAAAGAAGGCTGATAAAAGCTCTAAGTAATTAATGTGATGTAGCCTTTCGGACTCACTCCAGAGACCATGAGCTCTATTGTTGTTGCACGAAACTCCCCAACCCGTGAGGGAAGCGTCTGAAAAGATAACCAAACTAAATTCACGACTAGAAATACTCGAGACTCTGTGTAAAATATTTGACTCCCACCAAGAGAAATCATCTTGTAAAGTTTGACTCAATTGCATATTCACATCATAATTGCCATTTGACTTTAAAAGAGCTAAGTATTTTTCCCTTTCAAGATTTTTGATATGTGCCCAACTATATTGGATGGCTGGACAACACGATACCAAGGATCCTATCAACTGAGCAAAATCTCTAATTTTGCATTTTTTCAATTTCTTAAAAATATTGATCTGATCGCGAACCTTGTATCTCTTTTCTAGTGGCAATTCTAACGTCATTTTTTGTGAATCTAGAATAAAACCAAGAAATTTACGGGCCCGTGCTGGAATTTTACAACTCTTATCTTCGTTAATGATAAAACCTAGACTTTCTAACACATTTAGAGATGCATTTATGTTCTTTAAACAATCCGAATACGTGTTTCCAAACAGTAACAGATCATCAAGATAAACAACCGATAAAAACCCTAAGTTTCTCAGATAAGCTACTACTGCCCTTACGGAAAGAAACTACAGCGGATTACAGAAAATTATATTACAGGAACTACATAAAAGTATTACACGAAATTACAGACTGAAGTATTGTAATATGCTGTAATATTTTCGTACTATACGCTCGGATTACAGGAAAATAGCCTGTAACACCCAAAAGATTGCAGTCCTCTTAATACTAGAGGACACTGATTTCTGATATTCACCCGGCATAAAAAAAAATTATTTTTTTCGAAATTTTATTACTATTTTATAACTAAATTTGTTTCTTAAGATGCAGTCTATGATTATAAATATTTTCTCGTATTTGAAAAACACACTTACCTTGGTGGGATTCGAACTCGGGACCTCGGGACCTCTGGATCGTGAGCCAACTGTCTTACGTGGTAGACTACTTCTTAATTTGATGTAAGTGTTATATATAGTCTACATAAGTCATAACCAACGCAAATATATAATTTTTCAAAAATCATCTTAAGAAACAAATTCAGTTTAAAAAGAGTAATAAAATTTTGAATTGAATATATGAATGTCAGAAACCGTCGGCTCATTATGAAATTTTGTGTTCGTAAATATATTTATGAAAAAAGTATATTTATAAAGTTAAAACATTTTTATCAAATCCTTACAAGGGCCTCATTAGACAAAAATAAAAAAACCTTTTTTATGGCATCCCTAATAAATAATGAACACATTTTGTAGATTACATGTGTAGTCTAGTAAACAAAAGTCACTTATCATACGTGTAGTATATTACACATATAATGTATTACACGTGTAGTCTACTACACAAGTCACTTACCCCACGTGTAGTATATTACACATATAGTGGATTACACGAGTAGTGGATTTCACACTTCATGATTAGACATGTATTCCATATTACAGGGATTTCACGCACTAAAGTAATTACAGCGTGTAATAACTACAGATTATTGTGTTCCTTTCTGTGATAACTACAGGGGGTCCTGTAGTAACTACACAAGTGTAATATTTACTGGCTGTAGTTTCTTTCCGTAAGGGTGGCTTCATGATTTTCGTGAAAACATATGAAGCCGTGTTGAGGCCAAAGGGTAAGCAATTAAATTCATAAAGATTGCCATCAAACGAAAATCTTAAATATTTTTTATAATTTTTGTCAATTGGAATCATATAATAAGCATCTTTAAGATCTAATTTACCCATAAAACAATTGCGACTTACTAATTTACAAGCTACTTTATAATCTTCCATTTTTAAATGGTCTATTTCAATAAATTCATTTAATTTTTTAAGATTAAGAATTAATCTACTTGAACCATCTGGTTTAGGGATTAAAAATATACCCGATACAAATTGCCCCTTCTGTGGATAGCACCTACTAATAACTCCTTTGGAAATTAACTGATCTATGTGCTCTTTAACCTGAATTTTTTCTTTTAGCGACCATGAAGGTTCTCTAGGGATTGTATTTTGAAATACTAATTTCGTAAAGGGAATTTTATAACCCTTTATCCAATCTAAAACTCTGGAATCGGAAGTTAAGTTTTTCCACTTATTCAGGTAATTTTTTAACCTGCCAGCTGATCTATTTACATCCCTTAAAGCTAAGCTTTTTTCTGTTGTGCTGGGGTTTGTGATTGGGGATTGACCTCTCCCGTGTTCTGAGTTTCCCAGTTCTTCCTGTTGGACTGATTTTGATTGTAAAACTTGTTCCGGAACCCGCCCGACGTCCTGGGCTTGAAGGGCTGACGACGAGGCGGAGCCTTGAAGTTTTTTGGCTTCTTAGAGATTTTAGGTTTTGCTTTCAGGTCCTTTCCCGATCGTTCGATTGTCTTTGCCGCCTTAAGACGCTCATTCAATTTTTGGCCAAAAAGCCATTCATCAGCTGTTGATGATTCCAGTGTTTCCTTCTGTGGGCTATTGATCGTAGCAAGAATTAGACTTCTGCGAGTCAGGGTTTCATCTCTCTGCAGATCTGCCAACAACCGTGCAGCTTCACTGAGCATTTTAACTAAGGCACTCTAATTTGCGCTGGCAATATTAGAGTTCCTTTATCCGCTTTGCTATTGTTAATAATATCAACTATGGAGCTACCCATCAAGGCGAGACAAGCAGTAATTTTCTTTTGTTTATCGATGATTCGATTATCTCGTTTTTCTGACGATTCCGCTATAGAAACCTTAATCTCTTCATTTAGCTTAGGAGGATCAATCAAGACGCAATTTTTTGGTGGTGCATGTTGATTAGCTTTTCTCTTTCCTCCTTTGGAAGACCTTTCTTCAAAATGTCCTCCAGCCGAACAGCGATACTTTTAGGAATAGCTGGAGCCAGCACTCTGTCTTCTGCAACTCGTTTGCCAATTACATCCAAAATTTCCTCATCCAGGTCTTCAATAATGAGTTCATTCTCTTGCCCAGAAACCTCAGTTTTTTGGGCATTTGAAGAGGATGAATCTTCTCCTGGTTTTACTGTCGGTTGATATTCAATAGGAGCCTCTGTCGGTGCTGTAAAAGTACCAACGGGCGGATTATGAGAATGATTCGAGGTCGGTGTGACCTCGTCGCCCAACGCAATTTCCGTTGCATCCATAGTGAGCCCCTCGTAAATCGAGGGCGAACGTTGATCATCCTCCGACGGAATAAATGGAGAATAAGGTGGAGTTCGAGAAGGGCTTTGTGACAGATTCCTCCTGTCTCTGTCACTGGATGATTTCAGCCGTTTATGATCATCATCCTCTAACCTCGAATCACGGTTTCCTAATAAATCACAATTCTTTTAGGACCGTTTTATATATATGTACAACACACATTCATCTAAATATATATATAATAAAAGTAGAAAGGGCTGTAAGGGTCAACGCGGGTCACGGTGCGTTCAGATATAAGTGTGATTTATTCCTCCATTTACAGAAATCCAAACGTTTCGGCTCCTGTCCGAGCCATCCTCAGTGGTACAATATTAAATTATATATTCTCCCTTAACATAGTGAGTTTACTGTTTCAATTTGACAGAAACTTAGAAAGACTAAAAGGTCCAAATCAGTTAGTCTGGAGAAAAAATACATCGTGGTCAAACAGAATAATAAGAAAAAGGCAAAGAGAACGATCCGTGCAGAGCGATCCGTAAGACGAGATCCCATCGACACGACGTACAGAGAAAGACTGATTCGGTAAACGTACGCAGATAAACGTCTTATAACAAACTTGACAACGTGTAGGTCATAAATAATATACTGTGGTCGACGATAAATACAAAGTAATGTCTTAGTCAAATTTGTACAAATAAATATAAAACGTCGGTCAACAGATCAAAATAAATATTCATAAATTATAAATCAGCAGTAATAACGTCGGTCAACAGATAAAAATAAAATTCAAAAAATATATAAATCCGCAGTAGTAAATACATAGAATTGTAAAAAAGATTGAGAACTTGTGGAAAAGCAAAGCGGCATGGACATGGTTTACAGTTTATCCAAGATAGAAACATATGCATGGTGCAAAAACTCTGTATCAGCCTGAGAGTTCAAACCGTTCTTTTGCAATTTAATATACAGCATCTCTGATACCAATCGCTTCGATAAAAACCTTTCCTTATCCAGAATTTCGACGTTATCCCAGTCAAAATCGTGATTAAAATCTAATCTGTGTTCGGTAATGACGGAAAGATTTGTCGTGTTTCTACGGATATGATTACGGTGTTCAGTAATTCTCGTTTTAAGTTGTCTCAAAGTCTGGCCCACGTAAGTCGCGTCACAATTTTTACATGAAATTCTGTACACGACGTTTTTGTGTGATTGAGTAGGAAGAATATCTTTCTGGGCTTTGATATAATTATTTAATTTATTCAAGCTGTAAAATGACAAGTTGACATTCAAATCAGAAACCACGTTTTTGAATTTCTCCGATATATATGGAACATAAGGTACAGTAAACCAATGGCCACGGCTTTCTTCGTTAGTAGGTGGAGGTTCATTCTGTATGCGTGTACGTTTATAAAGTAAAGATTTTGTTCTTGTATTAATAGTGTCGAATATGAATGTCAACGGGTAGTCATTAGACAGCAGAGTGTCAATTATGAATTATATATTTTTTTGATGGTATCTAGGGTGAGATAATAAGAAAGCCCTATCGACCATGCCCATGACAGTGCCTCTTTTCTGGGAAACAGGGTGTTGCGACATAAAATTAAGATAACGGCCCGAAAACGTCGGTTTATGAAACCAATCAAATTCCAGACCGTTGTTGTCTTTAATCAAAGTTACGTCATGAAAATCGTCTTACGAATTGCTCTGCACGGATCGTTCTCTTTGTCTTTTTCTTATTATTCTGTTTGACCACGATGTATTTTTTCTCCAGACTAACTGATTTGGACCTTTTAGTCTTTCTAAGTTTCTGTCAAATTGAAACAGTAAACTCACTATGTTAAGGGAGAATATATAATTTAATATTGTACCACTGAGGATGGCTCGGACAGGAGCCGAAACGTTTGGATTTCTGTAAATGGAGGAATAAATCACACTTATATCTGAACGCACCGTGACCCGCGTTGACCCTTACAGCCCTTTCTACTTTTATTATTTTTATCTCGAGGGTCTTTATTTCACACTTATTAAAAAAAAAAAATATATATATATATATATATATATATACAGGGTGTACCGTAAAGACCGGATCAACGCTTAAGGGTAGGTTCTTGAGATCATTCTAAGACGAAAATCCTAATACTAAAATGTTGAGGCTATAATAGTTTTTGAATTATAAGCATTTATAGTTAGCGAATCAGATCGCCTAAAGTTGGCGCGCTCAGGTCCTCAGGTGTGGTACAACGCGAAGTGCTAAAGGCGAAAGCTGACTGTCGCCCCTCTTGTTAATATCGATATACAGATTACATATGCGAAGATAAGATTGTCTTTATTGATATTTCTGCAAACGCATTGTGCAATAATAACATTTTATTTTTCTTAATATTGGAAATGCACATTTTTTATTTTTACGTGATACATAAAGCGCAAGCTACCAGGTGACATTTCTTTCATAAATCTGCTATCACTTTCATATCCTACAGACAAAACTGTAGTTATCAAGCAGTAGATACGTAATTAGCAAATAATATGATCTTACAATCATTTAACAAAATAAACAGCTACTATTGCTAATATGAAAATAAATCTAATTCAAATACACTTTAAACGTTCGATTAATTCAGAGAAACTAGAAACAATTAATAAAATAATGAATAATAAATTAATTAATGGTTAATTAATTGTACAATTTTAAAGTTGTTAATTTATACAATTTATGAAGAGCATATCTCCCGAAATGATACGCAATGCGCATCGAAGTTTATTGCGACGCGCAAGATTGTGCATTGATATGAATGGTGCACAATTTGAACACTTATTATAATGTATGTACATAATTGATTTCATAAATTGTATAAATTAACAACTCCAAAATTGTACAATTAATTAATAATTAATTGAACAATTAATTAATAATTAATTAATTTATTATTTATTATTTTATTAATTGTTTCTAGTTCCTTCGAATTATTTTAATCGAACGTTTAAAGTGTATTTGAATTAGATTTATTTTCATATTAGCAATAGTAGCTGTTTATTTTGTTAAATGATTGTAAGATTATATTATTTGCTAACTACTGCTTGATAACTACAGTTTTGTCTGTAGGATATGAAAGTGATAGCAGATTTATGAAAGAAATGTCACCTGGTAGCTTGCGCTTTATGTATCACGTAAAAATAAAAAATGTGCATTTCCAATATTAAGAAAAATAAAATGTTATTATTGCACAATGCGTTTGCAGAAATATCAATAAAGACAATCTTATCTTCGCATATGTAATCTGTATATCGATATTAACAAGAGGGGCGACAGTCAGCTTTCGCCTTTAGCACTTCGCGTTGTACCACACCTGAGCGCGCCAACTTTAGGCGATCTGATTCGCTAACTATAAATGCTTATAATTCAAAAACTATTATAGCCTCAACATTTTAGTATTAGGATTTTCGTCTTAGAATGATCTCAAGAACCTACCCTTAAGCGTTGATCCGGTCTTTACGGTACACCCTGTATATATATATGTATATACATGTATATATGTATATATATGTATATACATATTAAACACATACATGCATTACTTGGAGATCCCGTCTCAAGTAAGACCGCTTGTCTTAAAGCGTACACACTGAGGTTCATTATGTCATTCATTATAAGACGAAATCGCCACTAACTTAGAGTCTGTGGCCTGTCAATAGGTTCCCGAGCAGCACATTAACATTGGTCTGATATTGGATCTATGTTGATTGCCCAACTTATATTATGTCAGCCCAACGTTCCAAAATAACAATGGACCGATGTTGGCGGCGTCACGCTTGTTCACCGACGGCCAATGATTGGTGAAATATTGGATATTACATTTAGCCAACATTGTACCAACGATTTACGTAAAAATTTTTGGATATCCTACAAAATAAAATATAAAATTTACTTCTCTCGTTAAACATTATTTTATTGCTGAAAATCTTCATTACGTGCAAACTTAATTAAATAAATTTATATTGTACCTGAAACATTTGCTTACCACCGCTGGATTTGAACCTGAAACCCTTGGCTCTTGAGTCAGTCACCTTCCGCACTGTGCTACAACATTGATTGATGAAGACGTTTCGTATTGTCTACATATGTTACACTTATTGTTACCTGTGTTCAAAACTTTAAAAATTATGTCTGAAATTAAGAGACTGTGGCCGGTATTCATTATGGTCGGATCTTATTTCAAGACCGTCTTAATTAAGACGGTCTTGAAATAAGATCCGACTATGAATACCGGCCATAGTCTCTTAATTTCAGACATAATTTTTAAAGTTTTGAACACAGGTAATTCAGAAAGAAGCAACTCATGATGCCAAAACAATTTGATTAAAATCAGCTGATTTTTTATATTAATTTCGATGGTCCAATGTCGGCTAAACGTCGTTCAACAAACGGTTGGTATTGCGTCGTCAATCGATTAATAAGATATACACTAAAATAGTTAAAAATGCAGCAGACTATTTTAAAACAGTTACAATTTACAAAAAAACATAACAATGCCTTTTAATTCGTATCAAATAAATAAAAAAAAATATATCTAACGATTCATCGAATTGTAGCATTTTAACAATGTCGGTCCAACATTGTTTCCCCAACGCCGATGCTTCCGATTAAAAGCCAACCGTTGGTCAACCAATATGTGCTGCTCGGGTTAGGGCCTATGACGCGATAGTGTGTATCCAATATCTATTTAACGGTGTACACACCGAGGTACATTATATGCCTCTCGTCCTGAGACAAAGCTCGCCATCAGGTTAGCGCTTGTGGCTCGTCAATAGATTAGAGCCTATGACGTGACGAGTGTGTAGCCCATACGTATATTATCTATACGTCCTGAGACTCAGTCTCCGCAAACGATACAATCGTTTGCCTTGCGGCGCACACGAGGCATTCGTCGTAAACTAAAGTTTGTCACCAGGTTAAAGCCTGTGACTCGTTCATAGGTTAGAGCCTATGACGCGACGAATGTGTACCAAGAGATATGCATAAAAACATTATTTTCCGACCACTCCTTACGAGGCGGAATAGAAAAAGATGGTAATCAAGTTTTCGATTAACCTGATACTTACGTGCCCGTCTCTTCCGTATTCGATCCTCAAGCTTTTTAAGATCTCTCGACAGGCGTTTCATCTTTTTAGCTATTTTATTTTCCTTGGATTCATCGTCCGAATCCGACCTCCTGTATTTCCTTTTTCCCATTTTTCTAATGGCGAAGTGACTATCTCGGCACAAGAATAAAGAATGACGTGTACACGAGAGGAATCCCCTAGGAAGGGGAAAAACGTTTTGTTTTAGCTGTAAAGATTGTGGCGCCTCGGCATAGAGTAGGGAGTACTACGTATTATCTTGAGGAAGAGGCGCGAAATACAATAGATCTAGAACTCAGCCTGACTCGTTGGACGAGAGTGGGGGACACATACACATAGAAGAGAAGGCACGTACGTGTGCGCTCGAACCTCGGCGGGGCTCGGCGAGCCTCGGCCAGCTTCGGAATAATAGACAAGGACAGCCACATATGTTCTTTCTCTTTCTCGCGCGTTGGAAGCCACGTGACCGTGCACCGGCATGGCCAGTTACGGCTAGGCTAGCTTGGCGAAAAGCGAGAAATCTCTCATGAACGCGAGGGAAGATTTCTTCGGTGGCGCGGCACGACGAAATGTCTTCGTCTACTATTCAAGGCTATTATACAATAATATGTGCATGTAAAATTTTATAACTATATAATTAAAATTATATAATTATCACAATAGATTTCCGCGTCACCCGGGAAGTACTATTGTGAATTGACGCGTTCTTTTTTTAGTGGTTTCCCCGTAGGCCTATTCCACTAAAAAATAATGCTATAAAATGGTCGTAGCTTGTCAGGGGAAAAAACAAAACTATGCAATATATATAAATATTAATCGCACTTATAGCTCGTCAAAGAAAAAAATAAAATTATGTGATAAGTAAACTATACATATATAAAAATAAAATAAATAATAAATACATATAATATACAATAAATTTTATATATATATATATATATATACAACACACACACACACACACACACACACACATATATATATATATAATTTATTATACATATATTGTATAATTTATTATTTACTTTATTTTGATATATGTACAGTTATACAATAAATATGTATATATATATATATATATATATATATATATATATATATACATACACAAAATTTATTTATATTATACATATACATATGAATATACATACATATATGGGCGATTCCACGTCAAGCGGGACACCTTCGAAAGATGATGTTTGAAATACTGGATAATTTTTTAATACGTTCTATACTTCCAAATAAAAGTGTCCACTGTATTTTTTTTAGATTTTTAAAACCAGTATTTTCAAAGTTATTAAAGATCGAAAATTGCACCAAATCGCTGAAAATTGGACAAACACTCTCATTAAAATATCAATATCTCCGGTTTTATGCTACTTACAGACTTCGGCGTGGGCTCATTTTGAAGCTCTTGAACGTCGCTTCAATTTCGTGTAATTGAATTTTAACAAGAAAAATTTTGGTTAATTGTTATAAACAATTAAATTTTCAAAGGTGATTTTTTATAACTTATCACCACTGTACCATGTTGAAAAAAATACGAGTTTGTTCGTTAGTTAATTTTCTACAAAACTGGTAAGTTTCAGAATGGAGAACGAATGGATACTATTCGAAAAAAAAAAAAAAAAAAAAAAAAAAAACAAGTACCCACGCTGCTGTCCTGGCGCGCTCATAAGACTTGCGTGCAGGAAAGGAATTGTGTTCGGGATTGAACAGGGTAATTCAACAACACCTTGACAAGTATTTGAGAAAACCAAATAAGTATTTTATTTGCGAACTACAGCAACCTGCTCTTGCGTTCCTGCCGAGAATTGTTTTACAATCAGTTCACTTTTTGATCTTGGTAAAAAAGAATGCAACGTGAGTGTCCCACGCACGGGCTTGGCCTGATCAAAACGAGCTTGCAGTTTGATAGTTTCAGCTCGATATTGCTCGTTGGTGAAAAAGTTCAACCTCGATGTTGATGATGTTTCTATTTCCTTGGACCCACTTAAAAAATTTTTTTGGGGTAGTGATGGGGTCTTGGAGTGGTTCCAAGCTGGTCGATGTTGACTCAAAAGACTATTTGCGAAGACCAGCTTGGAACCACTCCAAGACCACATCACTACCCCAAAAAAATTTTTTAAGTGGGTCCAAGGAAATAGAAACATCATCAACATCGAGGTTGAATTTTTTCACCAACGAGCAATATCGAGCTGAAACTATCAAACTGCAAGCTCATTTTGATCAGGCCAAGCCCGTGCGTGGGACACTCACGTTGCATTCTTTTTTACCAAGATCAAAAAGTGAACTGATTGTAAAACAATTCTCGGCAGAAACGCAAGAGCAGGTTGCTGTAGTTCGTAAATAAAATACTTATTTGGTTTTCTCAAATACTTGTCGAGGTGTTGTTGAATTACCCTGTTCAATCCCGAACACAATTCCTTTTCTGCACGCAAGTCTTATGAGCGCGCCAGGACAGCAGCGTGGTTACTTGTTTTTTTTTTTTCGAATAGTATCCATTCGTTCTCCATTCTGAAACTTACCAGTTTTGTAGAGAATTAACTAACGAACAAACTCGTATTTTTTTCAACATGGTACAGTGGTGATAAGTTATAAAAAATCACCTTTGAAAATTTAATTGTTTATAACAATTAACCAAAATTTTTCTTGTTAAAATTCAATTACACGAAATTGAAGCGACGTTCAAGAGCTTCAAAATGAGCCCACGCCGAAGTCTGTAAGTAGCATAAAACCGGAGATATTGATATTTTAATGGGAGTGTTTGTCCAATTTTCAGCGATTTGGTGCAATTTTCGATCTTTAATAACTTTGAAAATACTGGTTTTAAAAATCTAAAAAAAATTGAAGTTCGTTTTTTGGTTGCATAAAACGTTTAGAAAATTCAGTGACAAAATCGGAGTCATGACCCAAAATTTTGTATTTATTTTGTCCCGCTTGACGTGGAATTGCTCATATGTGTACATATACACACACAGAGTGTTTTGTTTTAAGTAATACAGTTAATTATCTTGAAAATAAAACATTTTTGGGTAAGATGTTTCATATAAAAGTTTTAGGGTTTCAAGGGGGGCAAATAAAATCAGTTTTCGAAAAAAAGTAGCTGATCGGCTGTTGACGCGATCTCGAAATCAACTGAGTTCTCTTAGAAAAAGGGATCGAAACAGTTGATCGACCGTTAGCTGATCTTTGCATTCATTTGATTTATTGTTACCAGGACGCGAAGGTCCGGGAATATTTACAAACTTTTCGAGTATTTAACCTCGGATCTTCGCGCCCGCGGCGCACTCGATCTCAAGTTATTTACAGTGGCAGTGTGTCTTATCCTAGAACAGTCTTATGACTTGCACTAATTGAATTGTGCTCTTACAATTCGTGAACTAACGAGTCTTTGTCTTGTGAAGAAGTGACGATTTCATATATATTCAGGTATTTCTGTCTTTAATCTGTTTAGTTAATCCTAGCTCGCCACATTTCAGTCCAGTAGACCGCCAAACATTTTTCAACGTGACAAATAACAATGCGACAAAGTCGAGCGGTCTCACGGAGTATATGGCGATTTAAGGTAGTTGTCTCGCGATAATACAATCGGGACGGTCAATTACTTTTAAATTGTAAATGTTATAAATGTGGCTAGCTAACGTTAATTCCTTTATTACATTTGTTTTTAGATTTTTTCATTTAAAAATGGAAACAAGTAATAAATTAAAGAAAAATCTGAAGTCAAGCTTTTCAGAAGCTTGGCTTAGTGATGACCGATTCAAATCTTGGATACGCAAAGTGCCATTTAATGAGCATTTCTTTCACTGTACAGTGTGCAAGAAAAATTTTTCATGCAGCTGGTTATCACGTGTAACAAGACATGCGGAAACTGCGCGGCATAAAAAACATATTAAAAAATATATATCATGTAATAATAATAATGACTCAGATGATAATAATAATGTAATTGCTAAAAAAAAACTATATTATAAACAAAATTTTAGGCCACAATGGTTAGATCTCGAGCAATATAAACCATGGCTATGCGAAGCGCATGACGCAAATTCATTTTTTTGTAGCATTTGTAATAAAACAATTGTTGGTGATTTGTCACAAATCGAGCGTCACGCGAAATCCAAAATGCATATAAATAAATTTGAAAAATCTAATATACGAGCGAATGGACCGAATGAAGAACAAGTAAACATGCAATTTGACGAATCATCTTTGTCGTTTGAGGAGCGAAAAAAAATAGCGGAGATTCGATTTGCGGCAGTAATGGCTGATAAAAATATTCCATTCAAAACGGCAAAAATGATTCTCAATTTTTTTAAAAACATCAACGAAGGTTGTCCTATCGTAAAGAGTATGAACCTGGGTCGAACAAAATGTACAAACATTATTTTGAATGTTTTGTGCCCAGTCGAAACGAATCGTGTCGTGGAATATATTCGCAACACGAAATTCTCTGTTTTTATAGATGAAACGTCAGACATTACCAACGACAAATGGAGACGTTTCATGTACGTTTTGTTCATCCCGAAACATTAGAAATACAATCCCAGTTAGTAAAACTAATTAATGTTGATGCAGCGGATTGCAGTGCCGAAAAGTTATTCACTGCATTTAAACATGAAATGTGGAAGCTCGAGATACATTTTTTAAATATTATTGCTTTATCATTTGACAACGCATCTGTGATGACGGGAAAACATTTATCATTTAAAAAAAAACTTGAAGAGATGTGTAAAAATGTTTTGACGTTATCATACCCATGTCATTCTGCCGCATTAGCTCCCTTACGAAAAAAACACCCAAGATTTTGGTGTTTACACCCAACTTTGGGTGTTTACACTCCATTTTCGGTGTCAACGCCTAAATTTTCAGTGTTAACACCGACATTTGAGTGTCGACGCCCAAAGTTTCGGCGTCGACACTCAACTTTTGGTGTCGACACCGAAACTTTGGGTGTCAACACCAAAATTTGAGTGTTGACACCCAACTTTTGGTGTAGACAATCGGGTTTCAGTGTTGACACCCAATTATAAAACAAAAGATAAAAATTATAAAATGCAAGGTTAAAACTTTAACTTATTATGAGGCCACATTATACACATATCTAACTTTGAATTATATATATACCCAAGTAGCAAATGGTATTTTTTAAATATTTTTTTAAATATTTATTTTTCATTAATTATACATTGTACAATTTATTGTAAAAAATATTTTAACATTTATTGAATATTTATTTTACATTAATTATTTGTTTGAACTAATGATTTAGACGCTCGACAGCACACGGATGTGCCTTTGCTCTGGTGTGCGTTGGCAGCATGTGGAGGGGATGCGCTGCTAGCGCATGCGCAGGGGCCATATTCTGTTCGTCGTCAGTGCCGTTAACGGCGTCGGCTTAGTCGACCATGTTGGCGCAGCTTCTATACGATACGAGAAACCTGCGCAACGACGCTTAATCGAACCGACAGTTATCGGTAGGTAGGAACGGAATACAGGTCTAGCGCATCTCCCGATCTCCTCCACATGCTGCCAACGCACACCACAAAGCGAAGGCATATCCGGAGTCGCACATATGTATGTGTCTGGTATATTTATAGTCAAGGTCGGTAAATGGACGCGGCGTCAGCGTCGCATGATCGCCATTTTTGCCTCAGTGAGTATACCCGGGTGACGTTTCCGAACGCAGCCTGAGTATGTATGGTTTATTTATATCTATATATAATTCGTAGTTATATGTATAATGTGACCTCATAATATGTCAAAGTTTTAATAACCTTGCATTTTATAATTTATATATACATACATATACATATATATATATATATATATATACCCTTACGAAAAAAACACCCTAAATAACACCCAAAAAAACACCCAAAAAACACCAAAAAATAATGGCGTAATTTCGGATCCCCAAATGGCGTTTACACCATTTGAGCGTTAACGCCAAGAAAAACACCCAAAAAAACACCAAAAAATAATGGCGTAATTTCGGTGTCATTTTTGGTGTTTTTCTTGGCGTTAACGCTCAAATGGTGTAAACGCCATTTGGGGATCCGAAATTACGCCATTATTTTTTGGTGTTTTTTTGGGTGTTTTTTTGGGTGTTATTTAGGGTGTTTTTTTCGTAAGGGCTGCACACGCTGCATGTAATAAAATTCCTCCTTCTTGCGAGCATTTTGTAAAAGAAATTGCTTACTACGTTAACAGTAGTCCCAAGAGAACAGCTATTTTCCGGGAATTTTCAGAATCGAAAATACATATAATTCGCCAATGATATAATAAACATTAAACGTTCATTTCATCGACTGCAATTGGCAAATAATTATCGTGACGATTCGACCATTGGTTTTGATCCTCGTCGTCAAGACGTTAATAATCTTTGATGCTTATATATAAGCATCTCATATTTAAAATAATTTAAATTAAATTAAATTATTAAATTTATTGCGAAAAATATTACCTCAGCCAGGGTTTGAACCTGGAACCTCCCTCATTCCGTGTAGGGCGTCGTACCAATTCGACCACCGAGGCATATGGTAATATTCATCGCAATAACACACTAAACAATAATAAGATGGAGACACCGATATTCAAGTCGACGGTGTATAATAAACCGAAAATACATATAATTTGCCAATGATATAATAAACGTTAAACGTTCATTTCATCGACTGCAATTGGCAAATAATTATCGTGACGATTCGACCATTGGTTTTGATCCTCGTCGTCAAGACGTTAATAATCTTTGATGCTTATATATAAGCATCTCATATTTAAAATAATTTAAATTAAATTAAATTATTAAATTTATTAAATTTAAATAATTTAATTTAAAAATTTAAATAATTTAAATTAAATTAAATTATTAAATTTATTTTAAATATGAGATGCTTATATATAAGCATCAAAGATTATTAACGTCTTGACGACGAGGATCAAAACCAATGGTCGAATCGTCACGATAATTATTTGCCAATTGCAGTCGATGAAATGAACGTTTAATGTTTATTATATCATTGGCGAATTATATGTATTTTCGGTTTATTATACACCGTCGACTTGAATATCGGTGTCTCCATCTTATTATTGTTTAGTGTGTTATTGCGATGAATATTACCATATGCCTCGGTGGTCGAATTGGTACGACACCCTACACGGAATGAGGGAGGTTCCAGGTTCAAACCCTGGCTGAGGTAATATTTTTCGCAATAAATTTAATAATTTAATTTAATTTAAATTATTTTAAATATGAGATGCTTATATATAAGCATCAAAGATTATTAACGTCTTGACGACGAGGATCAAAACCAATGGTCGAATCGTCACGATAATTATTTGCCAATTGCAGTCGATGAAATGAACGTTTAATTTTCAGAATGTTTTCAAGAGAAAAATCTCGGAATTTTAAAGTTAGCTGACACGCGGTGGCTGTCCCATCACGCATGCGTCGAAAGACTTGTAGAATATTGGGATACTGTAAAACTTTTCCTAAATGAAATGGTCGTAAGCGACAAAACAAAATCTGGAGAAAATCTATTGCACATTATGCAAAATGTAGAAACAAAAGCTTACATGCTGTTTCTAAAGTATATTTTACATTATTTTAATGCATTTAATGCATTTTTTCAGGCAGTAGACACAAGAATTCATTTATTACAGTCGAAATCAATAGATTTTCTAACTCAAATTTGTAAAAAAAATTTTAAACTAGAAATTTTGAAAGATTTGCCAAATATAACATTTGGCAAAATTGAAAATCATAGATGTTTGACTGATATCAATTTAGGATTGGAATGCGAAGAATACCTTTGCCAATTGATGAAAGATGGATACGCGAACGAGGTTGCAATTCGACAGAACTGTCTGCAATTTTATATTACCGCGGCCGAGGAAATTAGTTAAAGATTACCGGTAAATGATACATTTTTATCAAAATTAAAAATATTTCTTCCACAGATAGCTTTGTCAAATAAGGACAGAGAAACATTACTTAAAGATCTTTATTTCATCGCCAAAACGATGGGCGGTTTTGACGAAAATGGTCTAAAGACAGAATGGTTTATATTAACTTAGATTTCACAAAAGAAAGAAGATTTATTAAAATTAAATTTTGATAAAATGTGGACACAAATTTTGCAAAAGAAATATTTAGGAGGTAACGAAAGATATCCAAATTTAAAATCTCTCGTGAATTCTGTTAGATCACTTCCAAACTCAAATGCGGATTCGGAGAGAATTTTCATTTCTAACGGATGTCAAAACAAAAAAACGAAACAAATTATCCTCTGCCGCTGTAAATGCTATTTGTGTATTAAAGTCAGCATTAAAAACAAGAGGGGAAACAACTCTGAACATGCAGATCGATGCAGAGCATTTATCTCTCATGTCATCAGACAAATTATATGCTAATGTTCCTAAAAGGCAGAAAAGTAATCTTCAGCTGTATGCTGCACATGATGATGTTGCTGGTCCCTCTTCGTTTAATATGCAAGAATAATGTAAGAAAAAGTTAATCTTTCACACTATCATTTATCGTATATCAGTTATTACAGCTATGTAAAAAATAGTATGAATATTATGTATATAATATATATATTATATAATTTTATTTATTATATGTATATATATACATATGATTTATTTATTATATATTATATTTATTTATTATTTATTTCATTTTTTTATATATAGTTTATCATATTTATTTTATACAATTTTACTTTTATTTTTGACGAGCTGTAAGTGTGCAATTATTATATATTTATCATACAATTTTATTTTTCTGACGAACTTAAGTGCGAATAATATTTTGTGTATATTGCATGATTTTATTCTTTCCCCCTGGCGACAAGCTACGACCATTTTATAGCATTATTTTTTAGTGGAATAGGCCTACGGGGAAACCACTAAAAAAAGAACGCGTCAATTCACAATAGTACCTCCCGGGTGACGCGGAAATCTATTGTGATAATTATATAATTTTAATTATATAATTATAAAATTTTACATGCACATATTATTGTATATGCATAGCTTCGAATAGTAGACGAAGACATTTCGTCGTGCCGCGCCACCGAAGAAATCTTTCCTTGCGTTCACGAGAGATTTCTCGCTTTTCGCCAAGCTAGCCTAGCCGTAGCTGGCCATGCCGGTGCACGGTCACGTGGCTTCCAACGCGCGAGAAAGAGAAAGAACATATGTGGCTGTCCTTGTCTATTATTCCGAAGCTGGCCGAGGCTCGCCGAACCGGCAAGGTTCGAGCGCACACGTACGTGCCTTCTCTTCTATGTGTATGTGTCCCCCACTCTCGTCCAACGAGTCAGGCTGAGTTCTAGATCTAACACCACTGGTCACACGGGACCTTCCTCCTCCGCTCCGAATTCTCCCCACGTGTGGGGAGAGGAAGTAGAGGGAGGGTGGGTTTAATGCCGGGAGGGGGGCAATGTGCTCCCCCCTTCCCCCCCTCTGTTATCTACTTCATCCCGCGTTCCCTAACTGTTGGGGAACGGGATCCCTGGGCCTCCGTGCGCGCCGACGAGGAGGTGGTCCCCGAGGGCGCACGAAGACCCCGTCATCTGCGTTCACAGCGGCCGGATCCGGCGGAGGTAGACGTTCCCCACGCCGGATCCGCTCTGCCTCCTCTTTGGCTGCCATGACCGAGCTACAGAAGCTGGCCACGGCACGCCACTTCTCCTTCTCCCCGACCATTGCTGCCACTATGGCCGGAATACATGTTGTCCCTAGTGCAATTGGGTATCATTTTGTATATGTAAACTGCGGTATTTTTCTTTAAGCAAATATTGTCATCAGGTGACAGCTGTATGTGCCCAAACTTTTAATTTTTTTTCGTTTCTGATATGAAATCGTGTGTTCTGCACTAGATTTTTGTGCGTACTTTAATTATGTACAAGATTTTTGCAATTCTGTAAAGCCAATTCAAAGATTTCTTTAAAATAAGAAATGTCGGTAACTACTACCACTATAGGATCCCCTTAAGTGGTAATTGCTTCTTAATTCTCCTTAACAAAATTATAATATTACAAAGAATCATTTTAATCACAAAGAATTTAAGAGGTAATAGTACAAAATAAAAATATTTCTTGTAAAAAATATTTCTTGGCGCTGTGCTAGACTTTGAAATTTAAACATTAAAATTTAAGCATTGGTACTAAAATTTCTGATTGAGGGAGGGAGGGAGGGAGGGAGGAAGGGAGGGAGACAGAGATAGATAGATAGATAGTTATCGCTATTTATTATGCGCTCCTGGATAAATCCTCTTAAGGGGATCCTATAGTGGCAGTAATTGCCGACATTTAGTTAAAAGCAAACCACTTTTAATTGACTTTAAGGAATTGCAAAAATTTGGTGTAGAATTAAAGTACGCACAAAAATGTAGAGGGCTAGATCGGTTTTAACTTCCAAAACAAAACAAAAAAAATTAAAAATTTGGGCACATTATAGAGCTGTCACTGACGACAATATTTGGTTATACAAAAATACTGCAGTTTATATGGAGGGGTTAAAGCCATAGTGGTGTAAGTCAATTTTTTTGACCACTTCTTTTTTCTTCTTTTTTCAACATATCTGCATGTGTCGACTGCATCTATGAACTTAACTCGATAGGTTAAAAAAAGTGACTTACACCACTATGGCTTTAACCCCTCCATATATACAAAATGAGAATCTAGTCCTCTAGGGAAAACATTGAAAAACCATGTCGTGCAATTACAACTACGATAGAAGTCTAGAAAAAAAGTATCATTGTTTTAACTTTTATACATGCAAAAGCACATGCAGGTTGATAGGATAAGCAGCATTGCGTGTAGCGAGAGATGGCGCAGCAATCAAACAAGGACAGATGCCTCTCGTTAGACAAGGGCAGATATAAGCCGGTAATATAGAAAATGATAGAAAACGAATTAGAACGGAATTAAAAATGTTCGACATTATCGACATCGAGGAAGTTCGGCCTTCACTATAGGATCTCCTTAAGCGCAAGAGCCATAACATACAAAGTATTACAATAAATGACTAGAAAACTTAATTACATGTGTGTGCGTGCTATACACGCGCGTTTGCAAGCATTAATGATTCAAAGACTAGAGTCATTGCTTAATAAGTAATTATATAATTCGTGTTTGAAAATATTCAACGACTCTGAATTACGCCAATTAGGCGGAAGACCATTCTAAAGTTTAGCCGCACTGTAGTTAAAGGACCGTCTGTAAAACTCTGTACGACACAGAGGCAGAGAGAGAACGTCACCTTGAGCTCGAGTATCACGCTGAGTCATGTTACATCTATATTCCAATTTATTATATAGGACACAGGGAACCTTAGAATGCAGAATGGAAAAAGTTAAGTTGCCAATGAAGTAATTCCGCCTTAAACCTATCTTCAGCCAATGTAGCCTTTCAAAGTATGGAGTGATATGTTCGTCCCAGCCAGCTTGAAAGATAAAACGTACGCAGGCATTAAAAGCTCTCTGCAGCCGCAAGTTTTGCTCACCCGTTATGTCAGTGAGGACAGTGCAGCAGTAGTCGAAGTGAGGAAAAATCAGGGTGGTTATTAACCGTACCCGAAGAGCAAGTAGTAGCAAGTGTTTGCACAATTTCAGCTGGTACAGCGATGCATTTACTCTAGAGATCTTTCTGGAGACTTGCTTCTCCCATGATAGAGTACTAGAGATCATGAGACCCAAGCATACCACAGACTCGCTATACTGAATTGCGTTTCCATCTGCAATAATTCTTGGCAAAACATAGTTATGAATTTCATTCACATATCTCGCTGTCCCCATGATCATCGCAGTTGTCTTCTTCGGATTTAAGGTCAATTTGTTGGCAGTTGCCCAGTCTACTATTCTTGAAATGTCCTGGTTTATACGTTGAATCGCTTCGCGCAGATATCTAGGCTCCACATGCAGGTAAATCAGAAGGTCGTCAGCATAAAAATTGTATTTACAGAACCTCAGAATCGATCCAAAACTCAGCAAGTAAAGAAACAAATAACAGTGGCCCCAGTACCGAACCCTGAGGAACTCCTGCAAAGATCATTCTTTTAGTCGATTTGTCACGAGAAACAGGATCACGGACTGCCTGTTTTCTATCATCCAGATAAACGCAGATCCAGCGAAGAGCAGAGCAAGAGAAACCTGCATTTCTAAGTTTTTCAATTAAAATTCTGTGGCAGACATTATCAAAAGCCTTGGTAAAGTCAAAGAAAACAGAAATGGTAACCATTCTTGAATCCGCCGCTTGTATCACATCATCAAGAAATCTCACTAATGCTGTTTGAGTGGAGTGGCCCTTCCTATACGCAGACTGATACGGATCCTGAATGTCAGATTTCCTGAGATACTCTTTGATTTGGTCCGCAGCGATACGCTCCAATTTGAGATCGTGCACAAAATTGAGATAGGTCTATAATCTCGCAGTTCCGTGGGACATTTAACCTTTGGAATAGGGCATATTAAGGCCAACTTCCACAAGTCAGGATAAACCCCAGCTATGAGACAGTAATTAAAAATGTGCATTACTGCTGACAAGGCTGTGACAATTAATTTAGCCGACAATCCATCTTCACCAGTGGCGTTAGATTTTATCCCTCGTAACGCCTTGACAACTTGCTGAGGCTCAACATGACTCCAGTAAAATTTTGCATCACTATATACACCTCCTCGCCCAGATCATAGACTTCCCTATCCTCCTCTTCTCCGTCAAGTCTCGCAGAAGAACCCGAAAAATATTCGTTTAAGTCCTCGTTTGAGAAGAGCACTCTGTTTATCATGGTATTCGATTTAATTAGACCAAGGTGTTTTAATCTCTTCCATATTGAATTCATGTCTGTGAGATCCTGAAATGTAGTGAGATAGTACTTACTTTTAGCCTCACGAACCATGTTTTGCGTAAGATTTCTCAGAAGTCTGAACCTCTCGTAGTTCACGTCTGTTCTCTGTCTCCTCCACCTTCTCCTTGCTTTGTCTCTTTCAGCCATTTTTTACTTAATATCATTTGAGAGTCAAGGTGCTGGTAGGTGCCTAGGTTTGATCCTACGGAGAGGCGCATGCTTGTTGTAACATCCAATAATGTACTCATTAGTATCTCAACTTTCCTATTCATATCGTTAGCTTCGAATAGGATGCTCCATTTACATGAATCAAGTTCATCTAGGAAGCTCTCGGAATCAAAAGACCGAAAATCCCTGACCCAGACGCATCGATTATGGACACGTTTAATTTTAAGGTCATATCCAACATAGATCAGGAGCCCTATTCTCGAATCGTTTTCATGAAACTCGCATGCGAAATTCAATGCTTTTCAAATAGAAAGTCGCATACGAAAATCATTAAGCAGGCTCGAGAATACGGTCCCTGATCGTGAGCCGAGAGAAAACCTACATCATGTTGACCGTAGGAGATTAATTTGTCTGAATCATCGATTATGCACAAGTTAAGTCGGGTAGAGGACGCGCGCGTATGATGCGTTGGTGCATAAGGCACTAAAGAAAAATTCAACGTATTTACAAGGGACCTGATTTGCTCCGCGTCATATGACTGCGTTGAAGTCACCAAGAATGATAATATGCCTGTATAGAGTAGACAAATCAGCGATGGTGTTGAAAATATCTGACAAGTATCCACAGTGGGGAGGCCTATATACCACTGTGAGTAGAAGCTTCGAATTCCCGTCGGCTGAGATCTCCGCCATCAAGTACTCAGGCTTTCTGCAGTATTTATCATCGGAGTGATGGATTACACTGGAGCTGAGTTGGTCACTCAGATAAACCGCAACACCCCTACCGGTCTTACCCGCTCTATCCTGCCTTACAATATGGTACCCACGCAATGAAACCATACTATCCGGGATAGATGATCTTAACCAAGTTTCGGACAAACAAATAGTATGGTATCCTGAACCCTAAAAAAAAGATCGATATTCATCAAGATGCGCTAATAAAGATTGACACTTTACATGATAGACGCGTAAGTAATCAATCGAGTTGTCAACCATAATTGATACTGTTAATTCTTTTCGCTATTCTTCTACGCAAAATTGGGCAGAGTTTGCCGTTCAAGGCAGAGTGCGACGGTTTCTCATGAGACGTCCATCTTTTACAATTACTACAGACCGAGGACTCTTTCCTCTTCTCACAGTCCTTTATTTCATGCGCCTCAGCGCAGTGACCACAAAGTGATGAAAATCGACAGTGTTTGGCAAAATGTCCAAATGCAAGGCATTTGAAACATTGCAGCACCTTGATGAGATCAGAGACTTTGCATGCGAAGTAATTTATGAAGACATGTTTCTCCTTGAGCAATAGCGCCCTGATGCTAGCCGATACCTCCACCACACAATTAGTAGTTTTTCGATTATCTCGAGATGGATAGATATAGACAATCTTGATTTGCGATGTTTCGTCCTGAGATGCATCCTTTAAGTTGAGAGCAATAATCTCCGATTTGATATCCTCTCTATTCATGTCACACGGTATTCCCTGAACCAATAGCCTGGGGTTGACCTTATTTTCCTGCTCCAGTCTCAATCCAGCCCTTTCCAGTACTTTCGAGTGCTTCATCTTGTCGAGGTCCACCGAGTGCGCCTCAATACGGACGCCGTTGTTTTTCACGGACGATATTCTTTTGACCTTTAAATTATAGTCTGACGGTTTTAATATTCTCTGAACTGCAATTCTCGTATCGCGGGAAGATGCCAGCCCCGCACTATCTTCCTCTGGTGTAATTATTAAATTGGTGGTTTTCGGAATGTCTAACGTGGGACCGCGCACCATGCGTACCTTGGATTGCCCCGTTCCTACCACAGATGCATAACTGGGCGCTGTATGATCACCTTGTGACCGAGACTCACGACATACTATGCTACAATTACATGCCGGTGCACGTGCCTGCAAAGAGTCATATCCCTCAGTAATAGCCTTGCCAATAAAACTTTTTAAGTCATCCGACAGCGGAGTAGCATTCCCCCCGCCTTCCAGTAGGCTCAGATACGCAGTCGAAAGCTCAAGGAAAGCTTGTTTACAAAATCTAAACGCGGAATCAATCTGCGCCTTCTTAGACTTAGACTCTTTGCAGGCTAACAATATCTTAACAAGAATCAAGGGTAACAACGGCCAATGACGAGCAATAACGAATATTATAATTCAAACATAATATCTTAACAAATTTGGTACGTTTCTGCACACTGTGCTTTCATCAGCCAATTAATAAATCATAATCTAAAACATAAAATTCTACATCCACTCAATACGGTAAAATTTTGTATAAACGCTATCCTATCTTTAATTGTACAATGAATAAACGCAGAACGGGAAATGTTGAACAACGTAATGTGGTGTCGGTGCATTTTAAACCTTATTAAACAGTCCAAATCGAAGATCCATGATTCATTCCTCACTCGACGATGGGAATGGACCGTGTCAGTCAGCGAAATCTGCCCGTCACCATAAGAGTCAATGATTAAAATTCGAAGGCGTCTGAACTGTAACATCTTATATAAATAAGGAATCAGTATATAATATTTCACGAGTTCCGAATGCCAAATATGTACGTACTGAGGATGAATTGTGGGAATTAAACTGTATAGAGAACCACCTTGTATCGAATCTCATGTGTGACTGAGCATTATCGCATGACCTCAACACGGTCCATTCCCATCGTCGAGTGAGGAATGAATCATGGATCTTCGATTTGGACTGTTTAATAAGGTTTAAAATGCACCGACACCACATTACGTTGTTCAACATTTCTCGTTCTGCGTTTATTCATTGTACAATTAAAGATAGGATAGCGTTTATACAAAATTTTACCGTATTGAGTGGATGTAGAATTTTATGTTTTAGATTATGATTTATTAATTGGCTGATGAAAGCATAGTGTGCAGAAACGTACCAAATTTGTTAAGATATTATGTTTGAATTATAATATTCGTTATTGCTCGTCATTGGCCGTTGTTATCCTTGATTCTTGGTATATACACACGAGCTTGTTATTTTGAATTTAACAATATCTTAGCAACATTATCATGGTGATTATTAATTGATTGACGCATCGCGTTAACTCTAGACGCATTCATGTTACACGATCTGTCAAGCGCGGACAGATTTGACGCAGAGAGACGCTTTACAAGACCTCGTGTATTTATGTTTACATCCGGAGGCCTATTCCCGTTGTTCACCGCGTCACCCGGCGCGCCGGCGTCCTGCCCTAACATCCTCGTTCACGATGGAGGCTCGATCGCGGGAACCAATCATCAAGCAGCACGATGACAGCCAGTACCTATGCCCAACTATTTCCACCGTCGATTGAAATGCATATACTTTATTTCATAGGCCACCCAGACCAAAAATGAGAGCGTGGGTGCAAGCAGGGATTGCTTTAAATAGCCAAGCACTAAAAAAGAAGTCCCCGCGGGGCAGAGAACAGCAGAAACAAGATATCAATATACGGAGCAAACAAACACACGTCCATTAGTACTCACGTTGCCAGAGAGAGAGGGAGGGGAGGGAGGGAGGGAAGAAGGACGAGTGGGAGGGAGGGAGGAAGGGAGGGCGGGAGGGAGGGAGGGAGGGAGGGGAGGGAGGGAGGGAGGGAGGGAGGGAGGGAGGAGGGAAGGAGGGAGGGAGGGAGGGAGGGAGGGAGGGAGGGAAGGGAGGGAGGAGAGGGAGGAGAGAGAGAAGAGAGGAAGAGAGGAGAGAGAGAGAGAGAGAGAGAGAGAGAGAGAGATTGATTGATTGATTGATTGATTGATTGATTGATTGATTGATTGATTGATATGTATTTATTTATTTATTTATTTATTTATTTATTATGCCCAAGCATAGGCTAAAGGGCAAAGATAGAGTAAGCAAGAGACATAGAATACAATACAATAATAAGCAGAGATATACGATAATATCCTGATATAACTTAAACTAATGCTTAAATTAAATGAATCTTAATATTAAGCTTAGGAGCTAAAGATTAACAGAGTAAATACAAGAACACAGATATAAGCAAATTGTACGCATGAAGGCAAGCAATATCAGTCCGACTCAGATGCAATCAGAAACGAGCGGAGAAGATCTTTAAAAGTGTTTAGTGAAGATGCTGATGTAATGCTGTCAGGAAGAGAGTGCCAAAAATAAATTGAAGATAGTCGGAAAGAATTTCGGTAGGTAGTGATTCTATGGAGAGGAATATGAAAGGTATGTGATGATGAGGCTAAACGGTCAGATCTCCTCAACATTGGATCAGGAGGAGTGAAGAGTTCCTGTAGATGAGAAGAACACATGTACATGCGATAAGTCTGGCAGCCAAGAAAATAAAGCCTTCTATTCTCGACCGAAAGCCATCCCAAACGACGCCTGAACGGAGTAATGTGCTCATCACGCCTAAGATTAAAAATAAATCTGATGCAACAGTTAACAAGTCTCTGCAATTTAGTATTCAATTCATTACTCAAGCCGTGATAAACGAGACAACAGTAATCAATATGAGGTAAGATCAAAGTATTGAAAAGTTTGATTCTGAGCATAGTGGAGAGAGTTCTTGTTAAACTTGAGCTTATACAGTGCATGATGAACACTTTGCGAGACATGCAAGACATGCTTTTTCCATGAAAGGTTAGACATTAAAATAACACCCAAATTTCTCACATCACTCACAAAAGGTAGAGGCGTTTGGTCGACAATGATTGGTGGTAGAAGGGTAATATCAATATTATTAACATAAGTTTGACTGGCAAATATAATAACCTTAGACTTGGCAAGATTAAGTTTAAGACCGTTCACATTAGCGTATTCAAAAATGGCACGCGCATCCCTAGAGATCAACTCAAGTCCATGAAGAATATCAGCCGGTGGACAAGAAAAATATATTTGCTTGTCGTCGGCAAAAAGCATATGGTTTGAGTAGGATAATACTTTACTAATATCGTTGATAAAAAGAGAAAATAGCAGTGGGCCAAGCACAGAACCCTGAAGAACGCCCAGGGACATTGATAGCCAATCAGAACAATTTCCCACATCGTCAACCACGGCTTGAGAACGGCCGGTTAAGTACCAGAAAATCCAAGTAATCACGGCATCAGAGAAACCAAGTTCCTTAAGCTTAATAAGTAGTCGAAGATGCGGAACAGTGTCGAATGCTTTGCTGAAGTCAAATAATACCATAATTGTGATAAGTCCGTTTTTTATCCCCTCCCTGATGTCATCGCAAACACGCAAAAGAGCAGACTAAGTATTATGACCAGAGCGATTTGCAGATTGTCTAGGATTTAAGAGAGTATGCTCATTTAAATAATCCGTAATCTGTTCAGCAACAATCCTTTCAAGAATTTTAGACAATTCTGGCAAGTTTGCAATCGGTCGTGTGTCAGACGGAGACAAAGGAGTGCAAATCTTTGATAGTGGGCAAATCAAAGCACGTTTTCATTCAGATGGAAACGAGGAAGACTCCAATGAATGATTGAATAGTGCAGTAAGCCACGAAGAGATACCAGGCCAAGCAATTCGCAGAACGTGAATGGGAATGCCATCTGAATCAGATGCGTAAGAGTGAAGAGGTCCAGCAACAATAAGCTTATATATCGTATGAGGTAGTACCGGAGAAAAAACAAACTCAGGACGTTGAGATGGGCGCGCGACACGAGTGGTAACTGAAGCGTAGTGAGAGTTTAATTGATCCAGTGTAAAAAAAAAATGGAGAGGAGAAACTAAAGTAGATTTTACGAGTCCGAGACGAGCCAGCTCTCTCCATAGTTTAGCCGGGTCAGTAATATCATTCAGGGAACTAAAGTGAAACTCACTTTTGGCACGATTAATGTCTACATTGAGCTGATTCCGAAGGAGTCTATATCTAGCATAACCTAGTAAACTATTCGAATGCTTGGCTTGCTTATATAACAAATTTCGATCACGAAGACGAGTCCTGAGCTCATCCGAAAGCCACCGCACAGGAGGCCTTCTAACTACAAATGCTCGGGCAGGCGCAAAAACATCGAGTGCTCCACGTAAAGTGCGGGATAACAAGGCACAGGACTCCTCAACGTAAGTTTTATCTGTCAAATTATTGATTTTAGTTCGAGCGTTGTTAACACAAGGCTGAAGAAATTCAAGAAACTCAGAGTCAATAATACCTCTGTAACTTCGCTGTAAAATAGAGCGCTTAATGTCAACATTAAAATTAAGTAAAAGCGAAAGTTCGATAAAATCGTGTCCGGCGATAAATGGACTCGAGGATTTAGTGAACGATAGAACCTTGTCACGATCATCAACTATCAAGACATCAAACCATCAATCAGAGGTAGTATGATGGGTATGATGGGTAGTATCCGAGCATACTATATGTAATGATAAGCTAAACATAAGTTCGCGCAAGTAATTCGCTTCATAATTATTTGCTAGCAGATTACAATTAAAGTCACCGCCGATGATGATATTTTTATATAGATGGGAGCAGTCAATTAACGACTCAACAAAATCGTGGAAAAGGTGACCCTTTGGTCTCCTGTAGACCGACGTGAACAATATCGATTCGTTATGCGGCGAGCGAATATCAATAATTAACTAAAAAATTCCTGTAAAATTCGTAATTTATTGCATATCTCCGTAGGGTTCGCAAACTACTACCAATCCTATCCTTCTCCTCTCACTTTAACCCTTTGGACCAACGGCTTAACGTCTCTTTCCGAAAGACGGAGCCCAGTTTTCTCCGCACAAGAGCCTATCTTGCACGGAGGGGCGCAGCTATCGGAAAAACATTCCATACTTCATGGCTCTAGTGGACTCGAACCTGGTTCCTCAGATTACAAGTCTGGCTCTACCACTAAACCACACTGCCGCCCTATCAATAATTAACTATTCAGGGTCATTAGCATGGCCCCCCACGGACGCAACAATGACTGCAGCCTTAAGCGAGTTATGAACGTAGCAGGCGACGCCTCCACCAATCCGACCAACTCGATCATTGCGAATTAAAAAGTAGTCGTTCAAAGCCACAAGATTATCGGAGACGCCAGTATGAAGCCAAGTTTCGGATACAGAAATAATGTGGTAAAAGTTAGTATTGAAGTGTAGTCGGATAAATTAAATGTGTCCACGCAGAGAGTTAGCATTAAACTGAGCTACACGAAACTGAGCAGACCCCGAAACCGAACTACAATGTGTGACGGAAGATAATATAATAAGTGATCGGAATGAGCATGTCAAACGAGCTTATCGAGATCGGCATTAGAGTTAATTTGAATGACAGGCATACCGTCGGAGTGTTTAACATGGATACGACCCCCCCTTACCCAGACATACGCGTAAGACTTGTCCTTGGCAACACGCTTCGTTCGTTGTAACAATTCATGAGTATCTTTGGGGTGCAGCTTGTTCACATACACTCTCCGATCCGAATCGTTACCGCAAACTTCCCTGTGCGTAAGTGCACGTCGTGCTCGCTTTTTAGATATTACAATATCACGAACCGCGCCCGAAGCTAAGGAGACAATGTATGAGTTGGTAGCAGAGACCGGCAAAGGTCGGTCATGAGCTGCCACCGGTAGAGGCTTACGAATGACGGCCCTGACGTCCAGAATGTGGCAAGACATATCAGGGATGTCCAAGGTCGTGAACGTTGCGAACACACGCCGAGGGGGTGATAGACATTGCCGCAGGCACACCCGATATGATAAGCTTATTCTCAGTCTCAACCCGCGGGACAGAATGAGAACCACTCCGATCACTCTTTAAATCATGGATCTCATTTGTGAGAGCAACACACTGTTGCTCTAACTTAACAATACGCTGACTGTTCCGCTCAACACTGCTCGCAATGCAATTCAATTTGTTAAGTTTATTCTTAAGTTCACTATTCGTTCGCCGCTGCTCCTCGATAAAAGCGGAAAATCTTGCATTCGACTCACTCAACTACTCAGTTAATCTCGCATTCGACTCACTTAACTGCTCAGTCAATCGAAGCAGAAGCTCATTGGTTGTGTTGTCACTCTGAGACTGCGATTGAGTGCCAATGCTCACGGGAGCAGCCATAATATCAAAAGTAAATGACCGCACGGTATTATCCACGTCAGGTGTAAGAGGTAAACTCAATGAAGCAGACAACGATTTGCAGCAAGCGTCAGCGTACTTAGTCGCAGAATATGGCTTGATACAACCCGGATGAAACACTCTCATGCACTCGCACTCAACCGATGTAGTCGCAATCGTCTTCTTGCACCTAGAGCACGCACGCTGCATCCCCGTCAATCAAGCAAGCAGTACAAATAGATCGCAAGAGATGACGCAGAGTTCGATGTAAAAGTCACTACATATAGATCCGCAAGCACGGTGTTACGTATAGCAGCCAATCAGAAGTCGCTTAGAAAGCACGTGCCCAGAAATAGCATGTAGATAGAGAGAAACTCAGCAACGATAGGCGCATGCGCGGCTGTGATCAACGTCCTCCACAGGAACAGCCAAGAATTAGGTTAGAACGAGCGATGATACTTGCCACAGAAATGCACTCAATTAAGTAGCAAGCACCAGAAGGATAATGATTGTGCGTGACAAGCAACAAAAGACATGCTAATGCCTGTAACAAAAAGGCCCGACGGCAGCTCACAGCAGAAAACATATTTACTTAAAGCAGGAGCAAGGAGAACAGACACACAATGATACTCAGAGAAAGAGAGAGAGAGAGAGAGAGAGACGAGAGAGAGGAGATGAGAGAGAGAGAGAGAGAGAGAGAGAGAGAGAGAGAGAGAGGAGGGAGGGGAGGGGAGGAGGGAGGGAGGGGAGGGGAGGGGAGGAGGGAGAGGGAGAGGAGAGGGAGAGGGAGAGGGAGAGGGAGAGGGAGAGGGAGAGGGAGAGGGAGAGGGAGAGGGAGAGGGAGAGGGAGAGGGAGAGGGAGAGGGAGAGGAGAGGGAGAGGAGAGGAGAGGGAGAGGAGAGGGAGAGGAAGAGGAAGAGGAAGAGGGAGAGGGAGAGGGAGCGGGAGATTGTTATTTATTAAACGCTCTGGGACAGTGTCCTTTCGAGCGTGAAAACTGATACAGTAAGAAAAATAGTTAGCTTACAAAGTGTTAACAGATATTGTATAAATTCGAAAGAAAAACAATTGCATGCAATGGTTTCACAACGTAGTAGATGTTAGACGTTGTTACAGAGCAGATAATCGTAGAGTTTTTGCTTGAAAGTGTCAAGAGTGGGTGCATGACATGTCAGTTGAAATTCCAAAACTCAGCAGCTGTTCAAACAAAGGAGCGCCTGTAAAATTCTGTGCGACATTGTAGATGGGTAAGAGCATCAGCCGAAGTCCTTGTTTCACGTTGCTTTATCGCATCTACGCTTGAATCTAAAGCGTCGTCTACAATACACGGAGTAAGCGTGGAGTAAGGAGTAAGAGTAGGCGTAAGAGGGCTATTTTCGGTTTAAGAGAGCTGGCGTAAGGGCGTCAGCGAAATAAATTAATTTTATTTCTTACTCCTACTCTTACTCTTACACTTACGCTCGGCCAATCAGGACACAACAGGCTATAATGCTTACTCCTGCCTACTCTTACTCCTTATTCTACGCTTACTCCGTGTATTGTAGACGACGCTTAAGAGAAACATCGGAGATTTTATGATGCAGGAATGAGAATGTGAGGCAGCCGACAAAGTAGATGCGCCTAGATTTGATTTTAACCCATTGTAGCTTCTCATAGAAGGGAATTATATGCTCATCCCGTTTTATTTGAAAGATGAACACAAGTGTTCAGGGACCTCTGTAGATGAAGGTTCTGCTCTCCGGTGATGTCAGTGAGAGCGGTGCAACAATAATCAAACATTGGCAATATCAGGTGGTAACTAGCCGTGATCTAAGAAGAAGCGATAACAGATGTTTGCAAAGCTTTAGCTGATGTAAAGTTGCATTGGCTTTAGCTGACGTTTTTGTGACCTGTGTTTCCTAAGAGAGTGAGCACGAAAGATGGACACCTATTAGGTACTGCACTGACAATGAGTCGCAGAAAGGAATGACAGAGTCGTTGATGAGAATCCTAGGCAATTCGTCTCAGGTTAATCCACTAATGAATCTGGAGGTACCCATGGCCTTTGTTTTATTTGAATTCAGTGATAGTTTGTTTGCAGTAGCCCAGTGACTCAGGTTAATCCACTAATGAATCTGGAGGTACCCATGACCATAGCCTTTGTTTTATTTGAATTCAGTGATAGTTTGTTTGCAGTAGCCCAGTGAGTGAATCTGGTAATATCCTTATTGATTCTAAGAATGGCTTTAATTAGATGCTTGAAAGAATAATCCTTTTCTTCGCCAGTGAATAAATAAAAAGGAGAGAAATAATCGACGCTGACTGGCAATATATAAATTTATTATATCTCACGACGTTTCGACCGTCACTTTCGGTCCTTATCAAGTGTTATTAAAGTTACATCTCTTACAAACAATTCAGTCCTGGCATTGTGCCAACAAGCCAAAAGTCAAGAACTAAAATTGTGAAAAATCAAATAAAGGAAAAGTATAAAGATATAAAAATGCCAAGTTTAAATAACTTACAGGTTTGCGCGTCATATGTACAAGAAGTGATACATGAGGGAAAAGCATGTCAGCAACCCACGAGTGACAAAGGCACACTGATCACAATCGACGTTAAATGTTGTTTATTATTATATCATATGCCCCGGTCAAATTATCCGTGTCTTTCTGTAGATTGATTGTATTGTTATTTTGTTTTATGAAAAACATTTCTGCGATCTCGCGTTTTCTAACTTGTTTTTCGCAATGTAATATCTCCGTTTTATGCCATTCGAATTCGTGATCATAAGAGGTACGATGTCTGTTGTGTTCTCTTGTATTCCGGGAGATTCGAGTATTCTACGGAATTACTCTCAGTATCTATTACAAGACCTTTTATTACAGAACGGTACAGTATAACCTCGTAGCTCACGAGCGACTCACTTCCGTTGTTAAAGAATATATATGATATGGCGTCGCACGCCTGGCGCCACTGCATTACTTCCTACTGTGAGGGCGCGAAACTTAAAAGAATAGTTCTATTTTCTACATCCTCCCCCCCCTTGAGGTGATTACAAATAACTTAACTCAACAAAATAAAATGACATAATATCTCTTTGACTCGACTATAATTAAAAGAAAGTTCGATTATTGCTGTAATTTCGCGGGGGTAATTACTCTGCGTCCGCTTCTTGTTCGTCTTTCTGGCTGTTCCTTGTTTTCATCCGTGTCTGGCACTTTACTTGTGTCAGCATCGAGGTCAGCATTCTCTGGCAGATGTGTCTTCGGGTGTTGAGGAACATCTTGCTTCGCCTTCGGTTTCGGTAATGACTTGTGTGAATTTAAAGCCTGTTTGTAGGGATTTTGAATTTCTTCAGAGACTTCAGTGCTTTCGGATGCCAATTCCAGTGGATAAAGCCTTTGCACTGGACGTACTAGCTCTCCAGTGGCCGTTTTGAGTTTGACCACGCGTACCTTACCATCTCGCCCTGGAAAAACTTGAATTATCTTCCCCAGTGGCCAATCTAAGCGTTTTTGTTGATCGCTGCCAATGAATACGATATCTCCTACTTTGACATTGGTCTGGAAATTCGGCCTTTGTTTATGGTTTCTTCGGGATAGTTGTCCTAGGTATTCGATTCTGAATCTGCTTCGTAATTGATCACGTAGTTCCTGACGGTATCTCATTCTTCTATTGAGCTTCTCCGTAGATGCCACAATGTCTATATCAGGAACTCCACTGCCTCGTATATCTTGCAAAAATAATGCTGGAGATAATGGGATTAACTGATGAGGATCTTCCGCTATATAGGTGAGTGGCCGTGAGTTAATGATGGCCTCGCAATCACAAAGAATGGTCGTGAGCTCTTCATAGTTTAAGGAAGCTCGTTTTAGGATTTTTCGTAGAAGCTCTTTTATAGAACGAACTAATCGCTCCCACCATCCTCCCCACCAAGCTGCTGAAGGCGGATTAAAAATCCATTGGATTCTCTCTACAGAACCGTATTCTTCGACTTTTCTCCAATCGATCTCTTGAAGGCATCGGTTAGTTCCAGTGAAATTGGTTCCGTTGTCTGTGTACACCGTAGAAGGTCTGCCTCTTCTTGCGATGAACCTCCGGAAGGCTTCCATAAACGAGTCGGTGGATAACGAAGTCACCAATTCCAAATGTATCGCTCTGTAAACAGCACAAGTGAACAGACAGATCCAAGCTTTGGTACCATCTTTCAAAAATAGGGGGCCTGCATAGTCCATTCCCGTGATTTCGAAAACGGCTGCTTCTCTTACTCGGTTCTCTGGTAACGCGGCTGGTGGAGTTTCAATCTTCTTAGTGTTGTGTCTTCTGCAAGTGATGCACCTTTGTATTACTGACTTGACGGCTCGTCTGCTTCTTATAATCCAATATTGTTCTCGTAAGCGATTCATTGTGGTTTCCGTTTGTGCGTGATTTAATCTTCGGTGTGTATATTCAATTAATTTAGTAACAATGGGATGACGGGAATCCAGCACAACAGGATGACGGAAATCAAACGTGTCTTGTCTGTTTGAAATCAAACTTTTTGTCCTCAGAAGTCCTAGCTCGTCTCTGTAGGCACATATGGCGCTCAGCTTTGGATCGTTCTCGCCCGAGAAACTCTTTTCTTGCACTAGTCGTAGCAGCGTTAGTTCCGCAGCTTGTACTTCCTCCACTGTCAATGCTGTTTTGGACCGAAGATCGTTCTTTCGTTGACTGTTATCAATGAATCTTCGAATCCAGGTTAGTGTGCGAACAACTCGAAAATAGTTCGACAAGCTTGACAAGTGTTCTATCAAATCTCTCTCATCTTGATCTTCGTTGATATTGCTCATAACTTGAACTGTCCGGGAAAGAATCTTGTTGCGCTCTCTTGTAGTCTTTTTCATCTCGCTAGCTATCAAGCTTTCATCCACTGCAAAACGAGGATTTGGCCACATCTCCATTGGAAGTTTGAGCCACTGTGGTCCTTCCCACCACCGTGATTCGAGAAGCTGTTTGGCACTGCAGCCGCGTGAAGGAAGATCAGCTGGATTCATTCCCCCTGGTACATGACGCCAGCGCTCGGGGTTACTCAACCGACGTATTTCTTGAACTCTGTTCCAAACAAATGTACCCCATTGTGTTTCTCTCGGAATCCACGCCAGAACAGTGGAAGAGTCTGTCCAATAAAACCGATCGATGTGTTGATTATCTAATGCGGATGCTGTGTTGTCCATTAGCCTGGCTCCCACTGATGATGCCAGAAGTTCTAATCTTGAAATTGTGGCTTTCTCCTTTGGAGCTATTCTAGACCTGGCCTCAATGAAGTGTTTTTCTACTCTGTCTCTGTACTCGACCCTAGCGAATATTACTGCGCCATATGCTTCTTGACTCGCATCTGTGAAGAGATGTAATGATAAAGTAGCTTCATTGTTTCCTAATACCCACTGTGGAATTCTTATGTGGCATAACTGCTTCAACTCTTGTTGCCATTGGAAGAATGTTCTCTTCACATCGTCCTCAACTTCAGTATCCCAGTCCATATTCTTGATCGCTAAGCTCTTCAGTAATAATTTAGGTTTTATTACTACTGGACATACTACTCCGAGTGGGTCAAATATCCTCTGAGTGGAAGATAATATCTCTCTTTTTGTGACTCTGTCTGGAGTTTTCTGCAGCAGTGTTGTCGGTGATAGCATCAGGGTATCTTGTTCTGTGTTCCAAATTAATCCGAGGACTGGAACTCTTTGATCGGAATCTCTCTCATTAGAGCGTTGCCATCCTCTTAGTTCAAAACCGCCTCTCGCCATAATAGAGATTGCCTTTTCTTTGAACGTCGTTGCTTCTTCTTCTGATTTGACACTAGTAACGCAGTTATCTACGTAAAATGATTTCTTTAATTTCTTGATAATAGCTTTCAGATTGATGTCTTCGGTCTTCCCCAATTCACGTTCCAAGTGAAATTCGATGGTGGCTCCCAAAAGAAATGGACTGCTAGAAATCCCAAAGACCACTCGACAATGACGATATACCACCCAGGTATCTGGATTCAATGTTCTTTTCCACAAAAATCTCATGACATCGCGTTCCTTTGCAGCCACGCTAATCTGTAAAAATGCCTTCCGGATGTCCGCTATAACTCCAACCTTATTCTCTCGAAACCTTAGAAGTAGCGATGGAATTAACTCGATAAAATTAGGTCCGGTTTCTAAACATTGATTCAGCGATGGTCGATCTGTTGCTTTAACTGATGCATCGAAAACTGGTCGAGTGCGAGTAGTACTATTTTCCTTGATAACGGGTCTGTGGGGTAAGTAGAATCCAGGGTTATTAATTTCTTCTTCTGAAACTTCTTCTATGATGCCCTCGGCTAGCCATTCATCAAAAATTTCTTTATATTCGCGGAGTAATTTGTCAGTCCGTAATTTCCTTAGAGTATTTTCTAGTCTTCTTTCTGCCACATCTCGATTTTCACAAAGTGGAGGATGATTCTCTTTCCAGGGTAGAATCACTTCATATCTTCCTGTGGAATTAATCTTGGTTGTTTCTTGAAACCTTTTCAAAACTTCTCGTTGGTGTTCTTCTTTGGATGACTTTTGGATGGGATCCTCAATACCAAGAACGTCTAGATTCCACATGTCTGCTAAACTTGCATCTAATGAGAACATGGATGAAACTATTAACGCTGTGTCTTGGCGATGTTCCTCAGGAGTCTTGCCTATTAGTACCCAACCAAGTCTGGTTTCCATAGCTGTGAGACCATTCTTGAGATTATAGATTTTTCCGGTATACAATTTTCCCAGGATATCTGCTCCAATTAATAATGATATGGGCTGGTTGTCAGATTTAACGTCGGATAACTTTATTGACTTCTGACGTAATTCTTCTAACCATGATCCTTCCACTGCCTGCTGTATATTTTGGCAAATTATGTCTTGATGGAAGGCCACAAAGTTGCAAGCGTACGAGTTGTCCAGACAACGCAAATGGATACGATAACAATTGTGTTCCTGAGGTTGCGTTTTGGTTCCACCGAAGAGCAAATGAGTCATCGTTTGTGTTGGATAAAGCGTGCCCGATTGCGAGAGAAATAAATATAACACTCGTATTACTATTAAGACTAATAATATATTCAGTAAAGACAAGAGTACAGCGTGCGTTACACAGGCGAAGGTTCGGAAGGAAGTGAGGTGAACAAGAGGGGCGCTAGCTAAAAAGTAACTCGATTGCAGTGACGCTAACGCCAAGTAATAACTAAACTAGTTCCGGTCAACAGATGTCGTGAATGTCTCGAGATCGCATACCAATATTCCCCCCCTCGAGCTCGAGACTCTATCGTTAAACTTTTAATTGAACAAAATTTATGCGCTTAAGCCTACGCTGCTACTAAGGAATTTAATCTTCTCGCTAGTTACAGCCTTTGTGAGCGCATCTGCAACCATTTCCTCACTGGAAACATACAACAAATTAATAACTTTATCCTTTACCTTATCTTTAACAAAGTTATATTTCGTATCAAAATGCTTTGACCTTGCATGATAATTGTTCGAATGAATAAGTTTTATCGCGCTTTGATTATCCGAGTAAAGTTTTATCGGGCTACTAACGCTCGAACTCTCAATATCATTTAATAGTTTACCAAAGCAATTCCTGACTTGCTAAAGCTATTGCAATGTACTCCGACTCTGTCGTCGAGAGCGAGACTGTTTGTTGTTTCTTTGAACACCATGAAATAGCGCTACCGCCTAATAAAAATATATATCCGCTCGTGGAACGCCGATTATCTACGTCCCCAGCCCAATCCGCGTCACTATATCCTACTAATTTCATTTCTTTCGAATCACTGAATTTTAATCGATAGTTTTTTGTCCCTTTTAGGTAACGTAACACGCGTTTCAGTGCATTCCTGTGGGCTCTTCCCGGATTTTCTGCAAATGATCCGAGAGTTGTAATCGCACAACCTAAATCTGGCCGAGTAGCTTGATACGCATACATCAAAGTCCCTAGCACTTCTCTATAAGGAACTTTCTTCATTGCATCCGCTTCCTCTTCGTTCTTCGGTGCCATCTCCTTTGTTAGCTTCTGGTTTATGTCAAGTGGTGTCTTAACCGGATTGCTATCTTCCATGTTGTACTTTTTCAGGATATCTTCTACGTAGTCCTTCTGGTCAAGAATAATCTCTTTGTTCTTTCTGTCTCGTTGCACATTGATGCCCAAAATCCTTGAAACTGGTCCGAGATTCCTCATTTTAAACTTCTGCTCTAATTGTTCAATGATCCATTGCTTTAATTTCTTGTTGTTCGAAAATACTAATAGGTCGTCCACATAAACAGCTATATATATCACGCTTCCATCCTTTTCTTTTCTGATATATAAACCGAGATCTACTTCTGATCGTGTGAATCCTAACTTTTTCAGGTCCTCGTCCAATTTCTTGTTCCAAGCGTAAGCTCCCTGCTTCAAACCATATAGTGCCTTTTTGAGCTTGCCGATCTGTCCATCCGGCAACTCGATGTACACCTCTTCGTCGAGCTCGCCATTGAGGAAGGCTGTCACCACGTCCAAGTGATCAATATCGTAATCCTTCTTGGCTGCTACAGCAAACAGACATCGCATGGTATTGAATCTCACCACCGGGCAAAATGTTTCGTGGTAGTCCACACCTGGTATTTGTTCGTAACCTCGCGCCACCAGCCTTGCCTTAAAACGTCGTGATCCATCTTGAGGATTTTGTTTCAGTTTGAAGACCCACTTCGTTCTGAGAATCTTCTTTCCTTTCGGTTGAGAACATGGTTCCCATGTTTTATTTTTCATTAACGCATCGAGCTCCTCCTTCATTGCTAAGCGCCATTCCTTACTGTTTGGACCTTCTAGCGCCTCCTTGACACTTGTAGGTTCAGCTCCTGTGGGCTCTACAGACACTTTATATGTAATAAAATCTAGCCAGCTTCTTGGCTTCGGAGTTCGGTTACTACGGCGTGGCGCCGACGCACTTTCATGATCATCATCTTCTGTTGATTCGTTGTCTTCATCATCTTCAGTTGGCGTCTCATAGCTTTCTTCCTGATCGTTGGAGTCCCCCACTGAATCTGCGTTGTCATTAACCTCTTCCGAGTCGTTGGCAATTGGCATCATGCAGGCTGTCTTTTCGATTTCTGCTGAATTTTCGTAGAAGACCACGTCCCTGCTCCTAAAGATCTTCCTTGTTTCTTCATCGTACAGTCGGTACCCTTTGGTGTGTTCTAAATATCCCAAGAACAAGCAGGATTTTGCCTTTTGATCCCATTTGTGACGAAGTTCTTTCGGAATATGCGCAAGAGCTCTGCAACCAAAAACTTTTAAGTGAGACAAATCGGGTTTATTTCCCGACCAAATTTCGTATGGAGTCTTGCCCTGGAGCCGCTTTGCCGGCGATCTATTGATGAGGTATACCGCTGTCGAACAAGCCTCTGCCCAAAATTTCTTTGGAAGCCCAGCATCCGCAAGCAAGCAACGTGCCTTTTCTACAACTGTGCGGTTATTACGCTCCGCCAAACCGTTTTGTTGCGGCGTATAGGGAATCGTTAATTGATGCTGAATCCTCTCAGTACGTAAAAATTCTTTAAATGATTCATTCACGTACTCACGTCCATTATCAGACCGCAACGCCAGAATTCGGTGGCCCGTATGTTTCTCGACATATGCCTTGTAGGTGTCAAGAACCTCGCTTTTATTCTTCAGAAAATATATGCTCAATCTTCGCGTGTAGTCGTCGATGAACAATACAAAGTATCTCGAGCCTCCGATAGATGCTTCCTCCATCGGCCCGCAGATGTCCGAATGCACAAGTTCCAGGGGCTTCGACGCTCTTCTTTCATTCGCAGAGAACCTCTGACGCGCCTGTTTCCCTTTCACACAAACTTCACACGGACGATCATCCGGATCATCAAATTCTAAACCGAACGCGTGTTTGTCCCGAAGAAGTTTCATGCTCGCTCTATTTAGATGGCCGAGCCTTTTATGCCATATCGAACCATTGTCTTCTTTGCAACTGAATGCGGTATTCACCGGTTGTACTAACTTGTAAATATTGTCCATCGGTTTAGCCACTGCTACCATATTACCGTTCGCGTTTATTATTTGACAGGCGTCTCGGTCGAATTTTACAACATAACCTTTTTCGGTTATTTTGCGCACTGACAGCAAGTTTACGCTGAGCTCGGGAACGTACAACACATCTTCCACGACTATTTCGCGAATCGCGCCATTTACCAATCCCGATACCGATACCGTGCCCTTCCCTTCGACACATAATTTCTTACTGTCCGCGACGACCACCTTTGATTCGTGTAACTTCACTAGAGAGGTAAAGTTTTCTTTATACGGTGACATATGCATCGACGCCGCCGAATCTATTATCCAGGCAGTATCACTGGCACTTGAATAACTGTTAGCGAGAAAAGCTACTTTAGAGTTTGTGTCATTTTTCTTCTTTTCACTATCTTGATTTTGACTTTTACTGTCTTTATTTTCTTTATCGACCTTCTTTTTGTCTCTGCACTCACTCACGACGTGACCGTATTTACCGCACGACCAACACTTAACGTTTCTCGATCTTGATTTGTGCTTCACGTCTTTTCTCTTCACGTGATAGGCTGTATCACCGCTCGATGAAGGCTTCGATTTATCGACACACTTCGACTCTTGCAGAAGCTTCGTTTTCACTGAGTCTCCCGTTATTGGCATTCCTGAACTTCCCAGCGCCATGATCATTGGTTGATACTGGTCAGGGAGGCCCGCCAATAGCACCGTGCCAAGCCACTCTTAATTTATTTCGAATCCGATGGCGGTTAACTGATGCGCGGCTGACATGATTTCGCCTACATATTTTTCCATGGATTCACAGTTTTCTAACCTTGTAGTGGTCATTTTTCGAAGTAAACCGACCTTCCGAGTGAGCCCTGTATCTTCGAATGCTTTTTGAAGATTTTGCCATGCTTCCTTCGCCGTGGCCGCTTTCGCCACGTGTATATACAGTGATTCGTCCACGCTCAGGACTATCTTCGCCTTCGCTTTCGCGATCTTCTCTGCGCTTGTCTCGTCTCCGAAGACTGATTTCCATGAGCCATCCAAACTTAACAGGTTTTCCATGGCTATTTTCCACGTTGTGTAGTTCTCCCTGCCTCTTAATCTTGCGACGGGAAGGAACGTGCTCGCGTTTATGTCGGACATCTTGCTTCGCGACTTGCACACACAACTATATTCTCGGAAACTATTACTTCACCCGCGAATGGGCTAGACTGGGCCCATAACCTTTGTTGGATAAAGCGTGCCCGATTGCGAGAGAAATAAATATAACACTCGTATTACTATTAAGACTAATAATATATTCAGTAAAGACAAGAGTACAGCGTGCGTTACACAGGCGAAAGTTCGGAAGGAAGTGAGGTGAACAAGAGGGGCGCTAGCTAAAAAGTAACTCGATTGCAGCGACGCTAACGCCAAGTAATAACTAAACTAGTTCCGGTCAACAGATGTCGTGAATGTCTCGAGATCGCATACCAATAGTTTGTTTCCCTAACTGCTCAAATCCGAGTTGATCTGCGACATGGCCTAAAATATAGGAACGATGAGAACCAGTATCAAGGACGGCGCGTACCGTTTGTTCTCTTGAACCATTTATTAACTTGACACGTAATGTCTGGAGAAATACTCTGGGATTAAGTGATAGATTTGTCAAACTTTGTTCTTCCGTCTTATTAATATTATCGACTGTCTTCGTCGGGTCTGAAGACACGTTGCGACACATCAAGATGACATGTCTTTTCCCACACCAAGCGCATTTCTCCTTATACCTGCATTTCTTACAGCTGTGTCCCACTTTTAGACAGTTGAAGCAAGCGTTTTTGTCTTTTACTATACTTATCCTCTCTTCCATAGGCATCTTCCTTGCTTTGTCACACAAAGAGCTTTCATGATTTTCGTTGCAGAAAATACATCTTATGACACGAGTTTCCTTCGCGTTGTAAATACTTGCAGCAGTCGGCGTCTCGTTTGGCTCTGGTTACGCATTCTTTCCTTTTTTCTCCTTAGTATTCAGACCAAAGCCACTTACCGCCATGGCTATTCTCTCTTCAGCTTCTACTTCGGTCTGCAAAAAACTCATTAACCTGGTTAAACGATCTTTAGCGACAGTAATGCCCGATGCGGAAGGATGCCTTTGCCATACTCTCAATAATTCCTCCGGCAAAGATGACTCGACTAATGGATAGAGCATAGCTGCACACATTTCGGTAGTGACATTGAGGGATTCAAGTGCTCTTAAATGAGTTTCGAGTTTATCGTAAAGGCTTACAACAGACATCTTAGATTCTTTCTTAGCCGTATTATTTAAGACTAATTTAAGTAGCTCGCGGATATATAATTCTATCAATAATTCGTCCTTGCCGAATCTGCTCTTAAGACTATCAATAACTTTATCGTAATTATCTGCCGTTGGAGGAAAGCTATTGACCAGTTCGTAGGCTCTCGAGTCCTTCACCATGGCTTGAATAAGGTATTGAAACTTGTCCTCCTTGGTAATGGATTCATCTCCGTGGATATTCTTAAATAGGCTCCAGAACAATAACCATTCTTTCAGATCTCCACTAAATTTCTGTAACTCAATCTTAGGAAGCTTAAATCTTTTATCGTGTGCGGAGTGATTTAACGGGATCGTAATTGAGGGACTACTCGCTGTTTGTCGAGTTCCGGGATTAGGTACAGGAAGGGGGGGGGGTCGGTAAATCGTGATACATTAACCTTCATTTGCTGATACCTGATACGATATTCATCGGCGTTCTCGATCTCTTTAATCATCTCTTCTTCCTGTATTTCCTCTGTATCTTGCATCCATTGGAATATCTTTTCGTTTAAATCCTCTAATACGCTCGCCTTCTCCTTGAAAAGAGCGAATGATGCTATGATTTCTTCTACTTCCGGATCCTCTTTGCTGATCTCGTGTCTCAATGTCGTGTGTGCTCGAGTGAAAGCCGCTCGTACGACCGTTCGGGTTTTCCGTAGCTTATCCATCGTATTATCCATCGTATTCTTACAAACGTTAAATCTCTCCCGGATCCTGTCACGGTCGCCAGAATGTTGTGTTCTCTTGTATTCCGGGAGATTCGGGTATTCTACGGAATTACTCTCAGTATCTATTACAAGACCTTTTATTACAGAACGGTACAGTATAACCTCGTAGCTCACGAGCGACTGCGCGACTCACTTCCGTTGTTAAAGAATATATATGATATGGCGTCGCACGCCTGGCGCCACTGCATTACTTCCTACTGTGAGGGCGCGAAACTTAAAAGAATAGTTCTATTTTCTACAATGTCTACTAACAACGGAATGATTGCTGACGTGCTTTTTGATGTCTGCTTTATGCTCTTTAATGCGTGTTTCCAGATGTCTTTTGGTTTGGCCAATGTACGTGGCATCGCAATTTCCGCAATTAATTTTATAAATTAAGTTAGTCTGCTTGAAACATTCTAGTCTATCCTTCCCCCTCCTTATGACGCAATCAAGGGACTTAGGAACTGTATAAAGAACATGAAACCCATGATCTTTCAAGATACGCAAAAGTCTCTCGCTGAGACCCTTAATGTAGAGAACTGTTATACAATTTTCCGGTATTCGTCGTGTTATCATTCGTGTTGGATGTGTTATCATGGTACCTAAGTAATTTTAATCTATCTTTAATACATTTGTCAACAATATGCGGGGGATAACAATTATTTAACAATATTTCTTTGATTTTATCGATGTTATTATCGTGGAACCATAAGAGGTACGATGTTATTATCGTACCTCTTATGATCACGAATTTGAATGGCATAAAACGGAGATATTACATTGCGAAAAACAAGTTGGAAAACGCGAGATCGCAGAAATGTTTTTCATAAAACAAAATAACAATACAATCTACAGATCAACCTACAGAAAGACACGGATAATTTGACCGGGGCATATGATATAATAATAAAGAACATTTAACATCGATTGTGATCAGTGTGCCTTTGTCACTCGTGGGTTGCTGACATGCTTTTCCCTCATGTATCACTTCTTGTACATATGACGCGCAAACCTGTAAGTTATTTAAACTTGGCATTTTTATATCTTTATACTTTTCCTTTATTTGATTTTTCACAATTTTAGTTCTTGACTTTTGGCTTGTTGGCACAATGCCAGGACTGAATTGTTTGTAAGAGATGTAACTTTAATAACACTTGATAAGGACCGAAAGTGACGGTCGAAACGTCGTGAGATATAATAAATTTATATATTGCCAGTCAGCGTCGATTATTTCTCTCTTTTTTAGATGCTTGAGTTCAGTGTGTAAATAAATTACCAGGTCATCCGCATAGAAGTGGTATTTACAGTGCTCGAGGACTGTGCTAAAATTTAACAAGTAAAGAATAAACTAGAGAGGTCCCAAAACAGAGCCTTGGGGCACTCCAGAGAAAGTTGGACGCTCTGACGAGATTTCCCTCGTAACAGGATCACTCACGGTCTGTTTCCTGTTCTCGAGGTAGGAGCACAACCATCTTAAGGCTGGACAGGAGAAGTCTAGATTTCTTAATTTGTCAATTAAGATGTAATGATTGACGTGATCGAAGGCTTTGGTGAAATCGAAGAAGACCGCGACTCTCTGTTACCATCCTCTTGTCAGCGGTCAGTCTAACGTCGTCAAGGACGCGAATCAACGCAGTCTGTGTTGAATGTCCCTTCCTGTAAGCAGATTGATACGGATCCAAACTGCCGGTGTCTTCCAGATAGCACGTGATATGCTCTGCCGCGATACGCTCCAATGCTTTAGAGACCGCGCACAAGATCGAGATTGTAACCTCGCATTTCTGATAGGCATTTTACTTTAGAGGAATAGGGCAGATAATCGCGGTTTTCCAGATACCGGGGTAAACACCGTAGGTCAAGCTGAAATTAAAAATATCAGAACGGGAAGAACACATGGCAGAACCTGGATGATAAGTTTACAAGGTAAGCCGTCAACTCCCACCGCATCCGATTTAATTCATTGCAGAGCCCTAGTGACCTCCTGCTATTCGATGTTACTCCAGTAGAATTTTGAGTCTTCATAGATTTCATCGCCAAGGTAAACAGGGTGGTGAATGTGCTATCCATCTGCGTCTGCTGTAGCACCGGAGAAGAATTCATTAAGTTCGTATGTAGTAAAGATGAGATTCTTATCAACGTTTTTGGCTTTAAGGAGTCCGAAATGTCTAAGTTGTCTCCAAATTGTAGTCGGTTTGCTCCCATCCCGGAAGGTGTTCAGATAATGTTTTTCTTTAGCAGAACGTACCAGAGCTTGAGCTAGGTTTCTTAAAATCTTGTACCTCGTGTAGTTGGCTCCATTCTTACACCTCCTCCAGACCCTTCTCGCCCTGTCTCTGTTTCGCATCGCACATCTAACATCTGGCGTAATAAAGCCAAGAGGCTGGTAAGTGCTTAGGCTGGATGTTGCGTAGAGGAGCATGCCTATCATAGCACTCGGTAAGAGCAGCATTAAGTAACAAAACTTTGCTGTCAATGTCATCAGCCTGATACAGCGCTCCCCAGTCGTATCCTTCTAAATCGTTCAACAAATTATTGATGTCAAAAGAACGGAAGTCTCGCACCCTGATGCTACGACTACGGTGTCGCTCAATCTTCATCCTGTAATTAATGCTGATAAGATCAGCAGGGAGAGGAGAGAAGGAGGGAGAGGAGGAAGGGGAGGGAGGGGAGTTTATTATAATAGTTTTCTGTCCGATCGGGCGCAACCTCCACGCGATACACCTTAGGTAGTGCTAATACTGACGGCACTATAATTTTCAAGCCTTATAACTCTAAAAGTACTTAATAAAAAAATGCTCAATTGCAGTATTTTGAAAAGCTTTTGAGGTCAGCTGTAAGAATATGCAATAAACAATTAGGGTTTCCATTTTTCAAAGTGATTTTTACGTGACCTTGACAATGGTATTGTAATAAGATTTGAAGTATACCGATCACTCAACATTGAGTAGTTCACGAGATGGCGCTAGGTGTGCGCTGCCTTAACCCATGTTTGTAACTAGCACATAATTCACGAATCTATCTTGATGTTGTGTTCGATGGCGAATAAATAGAAAGGACCTTAAGCTGGATGCACAATACAAAGGTACAGGCAACAGGAACAAGGAATAACACAAGCAATAGATTTTCAACCTATCGGAAGCCGTGTATCAGTGTAGCATTTATATAGTGGTACTGTATTGTTGTAGTAATAAAGCACGTAAATATAACCTTATCGTAAGCTTATTACATGGTGTCGGCCGCAGGGGGAAGTGATCCGCGCAGTTCCTTGGGTCTAACGTACCTACGGCATCCCGAGTTCAAGACACCGCGGACATAAACACACAATTACACTAACGCTCATACACATACACATAGCCGCAGGGGGAAGTGATCCGCGCAGTTCTTTGGGCCTAACGTACCTACGGCATCCCGAGTTCAGTACATCGCGGACATTAACACGCAGTTACACTTACACACATACACATATAAATTATCAGTTCAGGAATAGAGGAAAGATAATATAAAGGAAGAGAGTTGGATAAATTACGGGTTCAGCAACGTTGTGTCATATAGCCCCGGGGTGGGGCCCCTTACGAAAAAAACACCCAAGATTTTGGTGTTTACACCCAACTTTGGGTGTTTACACTCCATTTTCGGTGTCAACGCCTAAATTTTCAGTGTTAACACCGACATTTGAGTGTCGACGCCCAAAGTTTCGGTGTCGACACTCAATTTTTGGTGTCGACACCCAAAATTTGGGTGTCGACACCGAAAGTTGAGTGTCGACACCGAAACTTTGGTGTTAACACCCAAAGTTTCGGTGTCGACACTCAACTTTTGGTGTCGACACCGAAACTTTGGTGTCGACACCCAAAGTTTCGGCGTCGACACTAAACTTTTGGTGTCGACACCGAAACTTTGGGTGTCAACACCAAAATTTGAGTGTTGACACCCAACTTTTGGTGTAGACAATCGGGTTTCAGTGTTGACACCCAATTATAAAACAAAAGATAAAAATTATAAAATGCAAGGTTAAAACTTTAACTTATTATGTGAGGCCACATTATACACATATCTAACTTTGAATTATATATATACCCAAGTAGCAAATGGTATTTTTTAAATGTTTTTTTAAATATTTATTTTTCATTAATTATACATTGTACAATTTATTGTAAAAAATATTTTAACATTTATTGAATATTTATTTTACATTATTTGTTTGAACTAATGATTTAGACGCTCGACAGCCTTTGCTCTGGTGTGCGTTGGCAGCATGTGGAGGGGATGCGCTGCTAGCGCATGCGCAGGGGCCATATTCTGTTCGTCGTCAGTGCCGTTAACGGCGTCGGCCTAGTCGGCCATGTTGGCGCAGCTTCTATACGATACGAGAAACCTGCGCAACGACGCTTAATCGAACCGACAGTTATCGGTAGGTAGGAACGGAATACAGGTCTAGCGCATCTCCCGATCTCCTCCACATGCTGCCAACGCACACCACAAAGCGAAGGCATATCCGGAGTCACACATATGTATGTATCTGGTATATTTATAGTCAAGGTCGGTAAATGGACGCGGCGTCAGCGTCGCATAATCGCCATTTTTGCCTCAGTGAGTATACCCGGGTGACGTTTCCGAACGCAGCCTGAGTATGGTTTATTTATATCTATATATAATTCGAAGTTATATGTATAATGTGACCTCATAATATGTCAAAGTTTTAATAACCTTGCATTTTATAATTTATATATACATACATATACATATATATATATATATATATATATATATATATATATATACAGGGTGTCCGAAAAATCGCCTACTCCACTTCGGGAGGTGATTCGGGACTCAAAAACAAGCAAAAAAGTTCATACAAACATAGGTCCGGAAATGAGCCATTTCCGAGTTATAGCCACTTTTATGTTCAAAAATCGTAATTTAAAATCCGCTTGGCATCCCTCTTTCATAATTATTTCTTAAATTAAAAATTTTTATTTTTAAATATTTTTAATTTTTTTAATTTTAATTTTTTTATTTTTTTTTCAATTTTTCAATATTTGTAAATACGATTACATTATTTTTAAAAGAAATCAGTTGTTTTCACGGCTATTCAAAATCAGTAAGTAAATCACGGCTTTTCAATAAGTTTCAAATTATTATTTAACAACACCTTACTTTTAGGTTGTATCTAATCTTTCCGTATTCATCAATGGATCGTTTAAGTTTTAATGAATTAGCTGATATGCATCTTATGTATGGTCTTGCTCAAAGTAATGCTGCCGAGGCAATTTGAAACTTATTGAAAAGCTTATTGATTTACTTACTGATTTTGAATAACCGTGAAAACAACTGATTTTGAATAGCCGTGAAAACAACTGATTTCAAGTAGCCGTGAAAACAACTGATTTCAAGTAGCCGTGAAAACAACTGATTTCAAGTAGCCGTGAAAACAACTGATTTTGAATAGCCGTGAAAACAACTAATTTCTTTTAAAAATAATGTAATCGTATTTACAAATATTGAAAAATTGAAAAAAAATAAAAAAATTAAAATTAAAAAAATTAAAATTATTTAAAAATAAAAATTTTTAATTTAAGAAATAATTAAGAAAGAGGGATGCCAAGCGGATTCTAAATTACGATTTTTGAACATAAAAGAGGCTATAACTCGGAAACGGCTCATTTCCGGACCTATGTTTGTATGAACTTTTTTGCTTGTTTTTGGGTCCCGAATCACCTCCCGAAGTGGAGTAGGCGATTTTTCGGACACCCTGTATATATATATACCCTTACGAAAAAAACACCCTAAATAACACCCAAAAAAACACCCAAAAAAACACCCAAAAAAACACCCAAAAAAAAACACCAAAAATAATGGCGTAATTTCGGATCCCCAAATAGCGTTTACACCATTTGAGCGTTAACGCCAAGAAAAACACCCAAAAAAACACCAAAAAATAATGGCGTAATTTCGGTGTCATTTTTGGTGTTTTTCTTGGCGTTAACGCTCAAATGGTGTAAACGCCATTTGGGGATCCGAAATTACGCCATTATTTTTTGGTGTTTTTTTGGGTGTTTTTTGGGTGTTATTTAGGGTGTTTTTTTCGTAAGGGGCTGAAGGCACGTAATTCTCTCAACCGAGAGAAACAACACAAAAAAATATTACATGGTGTCAGAAGTAAAAATAAGATAAATGACATCGAATATGGATTGCGCTTGCCTCAGTCGCTTGATTGTGCAAACCTAGCCAAAAAATGGCCTAAATGGAAACAAACATTCTTAATATATCTGATTGCAAACAACAAAATAGGCGAGAGTGAACAAAATAAAATTGCCACTTTTCTATAGTTGATTGGTCCACAAGGTGTTGAGATATTTAACACATTATTTCTAAACAACGGAAGCTATGGAGACATGTTCGGCCCTACATCGGCACCGGTGGAAGTGCTAGAAAATCAAGAGGCAACGTTGATGAACTCGGGATAGCCGTCGTTGACCAGCGGACATTGAAGGATTTATTAAGGCATTTGATGAGTATTGCTTGCCACGAAAAAACGCCGCAATGGAAGCGTTTAAATTTAATATGATTACACAAAAGGAAAAGCAGTCGTTTGGTGCCTGGAAACGGAACTTCGTACTCAGTTACAATACTGTGAATTCGAGTGCGCTAACTGTCGTACCTCGTACGCTGATCATATGCTAAGTGATTGTATCATTATTGGCGTGCAAGACAAAAAGTTACAATTGAAATTGTTAGATGGTAAGGATGAGCCTTTACCGAGAGTCATAGAAACCTCGAAGCTGTCACTACCAACAAACAACTGCTGGATCGCAACCAAGGGAATTCAGTAGAGGTCAAATCTACTGTTAAACAACCCAAGGAAGACTCATCAGACGCAATCAAACGCACTAATAATTGTTGGAACTGTGGTCAACAGTACAATGGAAAACATTGTCGTTGCCCAGCAATCGGCGCTAACTGCAATAAGTGTGGAAAAGTAGGACATTTTCAAAAGTTCTGCAGGGGTGAAAAGAAGGAAGCCCGCTCTGAGCAGCCTGCTGTCGCCAAGCCGGCGAAGTCATCAGATCACAAATCATCAGAAAACTCCGTTAAAAGCGTCAATTGGGCCGAGCTAGGTAATGCTAAGTTAACTTTATTAGATCAGGAAGGCGATGTACCTAGTGTAAGTACTTTAATTAAGACTAAACATTGTAATTATAGAGTAAATTCTAACTCTGGTGCTGGTGGAGGAAGAAACAAATGGATGAAAGTGTTACTTATACAGGACCAAATCGTTCAATTTAAGCTGGATACCGGATCGGATGTCAATTGCATTCCAATTGATCTTATTAAAAAGTTAAACATTTCGATTAACTCATCTGGGAGTTTTACTGTCACTGATTATAGTTCAAATATAAGTTTATGGCGAGGCCTCAATCGCATGTGTTGAACCTGACCGTAAATCAAGTCATGTTGCGTCGTTTCTAGTTGTCGATAATAAGTGCGAACCGCTACTGGGCCTAGAGTCTTGTGTCTCGTTTAATTTAATTCAACGACTTAGCGCTGTTAATGCATTATACAACTTTCCATCTGATGTCGAAAAATTTGTAGATGAAAATAAGGACGTCTTTGAGGGTCTAGACAGATTTCCAGGCACCTGCTCGATTATCCTCAAGGATGATGCTACACCTTCATTGCACTACAAGAAACGGGTTCCCCTAAGTCTCATTGACCGATTAAAGGTACAGGTGTCGTCTATGATGGAACAGGGCATCATCAGCCCGATGGACTATCCAACAGACTGGGTAAACAATATGCAAATAGTTGAAAAACCTAATGGTTCTTTACGGATCTGCCTTGATCCTAAACCACTCAACAAGTATAGAGCGAGAACACTCTCTAATACCAACAACCGAAGACATTGTAAGCCGATTATCGGGTAAACATGTCTTTACTGTACTTGATCTTAGTAACGGATTTTGGCAAATGGAGCTTGATAGTGAGAGCTCCGATCTGACTACATTTATGACGTCTTTTGGACGCTTTCGTTGGAATCGCGTTCCGTTCGGACTCAACAGCGCACCGGAAATGTTTCAAAAGAAGATGGTTCCGATATTCGGGGATATACCAGGTGTTGAAATATATTTTGATGATGTAGCCATTGGGAGATCTAAGTTAGTGGAGTACAATCGCATGCTTGCCATTGTGCTACAACGAGCTAGAGCAAATAAAATTAAATTTAATTCAAACAAAACTCAATATCGTCGGTCAAACGTTAAATTCATGGGCTACCACATAGTCAATGGTTACATATCTCCTGATGTTAAATGGATGTTATCCTCAAGATGCCCCGACCATCAAACAAAGCTGAAGTTATGTTGCTGCTTGGATTATTTAAGTACTTGTCCCGCTTTGTTCCAAACTTATCGCAGCAATCAGCTAAGTTGCGGGAACTAACTAAGAATAATAGTCAATGGTCGTGGACGGCTGAACATAAAAAGGAGCTAGCTGGACCGTCTTCAACGGTCCATTACAACTAAGCCTGTACTCCGGATATATGATCCAAAAGATCCGGTTGTCATACAAACTGTTAGTTTAAAAGACGGGTTGGGAAGCGTTCCCCTACAAAAAGGCCAATCAGTTGCGTATGTTTCACGCAGTCTCACTGAAGGTGAGCAGAAATGGGCTCAAATTGAGAAGGAAACTCTGGCTATAGTCTTCGCATGTGAGCGGTTTCACCACTTCCTTTATGGCCGGGAATTTACAGTTTAGTCAAATCACAAGCCGCTCGAATCACTTATAAAGAGAGACATCGATGATGTGACTGCTAGATTGCAGCGCATGTTTTTACACTTGCTCAAATATCCTGGACTAACGACAGTGTACACTCCTGGTAAGGATATGGATATTGCGGATTGTTTGTCATGTGTTGCTGCTGATGCTGCGGGACCAGACACACTGGGGTTGTCTGGAATTATTTACTCCGTCACTCGTCGAGTGTGTCTTTCTGAAGAGAACTACAATCTTTACAAAATTACGTTAAAAAGTGATGAACGATATTCAAAGGTGGTGAAATATATTGTTGAAGGTTGGCCATCTTACCACAAGCTCGATGACTTTTCACAAACGTTTTACAGATGTAAGGATCAGTTACATTTTGAAAATGGCCTTCTATTTAAGAATCATCGATTAGCTATACTGACGGAGCTTCTTCTTAGTCGTACACTCTTGACAGAGTGGTCGTGGTTATGAACTGCACACCGATTCTGCCGCAGCTCTTGCAATTTGCCTCCATCTGTCTCTATTTGTGGCACTGCGGGAACATTCTGTGATAGAGCATTTTGTTGTAAATTTTATGAGATCAGTCCATCTAGTCGGGGATCGGCCGCGCGAGCGTTTACCTTCCACTCGGCCCTGTACTACTAGGCGCTCTATGGAGTCCTCATTACGTGTGATGTGTCCGAAGTACTTCAAGACCCGCAACGGTCGACGAGAGCCTATGCTGTATGTTAAGCTCTTTTAATATGGAGGCGTTGGTACGTCGTTCGGTCCATCTTATCCTCAGGAGGCGTCGCCAGCACCACATTTCTAAGGCGTCTATTTTTCTGCGGTCCTGTTGTCGAATCGTCCATGTTTCAGTTCCGTACAGGAAGATGGGGAGGACAAGACACTTCATTAGGCGGACCTTTGTGTTTTTGGTTATCTTTCGGTCTTTCCAGATTTTTGTGAGTTTATCAACTGCCGACCTGGTCATGGCACAGCGTCTCTTAATCTCTTCCTCGCATCCTCCTTTGTAGTGATCGTGGATCCAAAGTAGGTATAGCTATGTACAACCTCACAATTGGCTATACTTTTAACATCAGGTCTGTTATCAGTCATCCGATCTACGATCATCATCTTGGTTTTGTCTCTGTTGATCGCGAGACCAAAGTTGAGGCTTGTTCTTTCCAGAAGTTGAAGGAGGTTTAGTATGTCTTCCTCAGTTGATGCAAGAAGAGTGGTGTCGTCAGTATATCGCAAGTTAGATATCAGCCGTCCACCCACGGATACACCCTTATCCCATCCATCTAGGACAGTTCGCATTATGTATTCCGTATAAATATTAAATAGTAAAGGTGAGAGGATGCATCCCTGCCGAACCCCAGCACGAGCTCCGAAGTCTCCGGAATCAATTCCATCCACCCGGACTGCCGCTGTACTCCCTACGTACAATTTCTTTATAAGATATACCAGGTGATATGGCACGCCCATTTCTGTAAGAACTTCCCACAATTTGTTCCATTTTACGGTGTCAAAAGCTTTTCGAAAGTCAACAAAGCATATGTACACTATACATGGGTTGTTAAATTCTCTGACTTTCTCTATAATTTGTCTCAGTATATGCATCTGCTCCCGCGTTCCTCTTCCCTTTACAAAGCCAGTTTGTTCGGGTGCGATCTCTCGATTCAAGTACGCTTGCAGCCTAGTATTCAGGATGTGCAGTAGTACTTTGCTGGCATGGGATATGAGGGCAATCAATCTGTAGTTGTTACATTTCTTGGTTGAGCCTTTTTTATGTAGTGGGATGAACAAGGAGTGAGAGCAGTTTTTAGGCCATTCACCGGTATCCCATATTCAAGAGCAGATGATGTGCAGAATATCTATTCCAATTTCTCCCATATTCCTGATTACCTCGATGGGTATTTCATCCGTTCTTACTGCCTTGTCTTGCTTTAGATGTTTAATCGCAGCTCGTATTTCGTTGCTCAAAATACCGGGTTTCCGTTCAGAGTCTGCAGTAACTAAAATGTGCATCGCAAGTATCAGCAAATAGAGACACGCAGTACCTCCGCCAGACCTTCACAATTTCCCCAATCTCTGTAACGCAGTTACCTGCAGAGTTCTCTATGGCCCAGTTCTTCGGTTTGAATTGTCGAGTGCTGGTTCTAATCTTCATATATAGGTCCTTTGTTTCAAACCTTTGAGCGTTGTACTCTAACTCCTCGCAGATGTTTTGCAAGGCTAAGTTCTTATCTTTACGACAAGCAGCCTGTATTCTGGAGCTAAGAGAATTGAGCTCCCGCGCATCAACACCATTCATTTTCAACTTGCGGTGTGGTTCCACCAGTTCCCAGGTGCCGTCGGACATCTAGTGTTTATGCTTGGTTGTAGTTGTCTTGGGCTGAGATTTCGACACGGAGTCTTTTATAAACTTTCTGGCCGATTGCCATATGTAGTCTGGATTTCCATCTTGGGTCTCATTTAACCATCTTGGTGTTTCTTTCTCCAGTATCTAGGTGAATGAATCTTTGTCCGTTATTTTCATTCGCTTGTTTGTCTTCTTACTTATAGGTTTACGCAGCTTTAGTTTAAGATGGTAATTATGCATAAAAGGGCCATCCTCTCCGATGACCTTGACCTTGACATATGTTATCAAGGTCACCCTCCTGAGTGACCTTCAGAAGGTTTTAGCCGTCGGTCATTGTTTATTAAAAAGTTATAAACAAAAAAAGTTTGAAAAATATAGCAGCTATTTTGAGTATTGGAAGGCATAAATGACTAATATATATGTCGAAATAGTTCACGCATACACTTTTCACGCGAGACGAGTTGTCACATGGGTTCGTGGCGCGCTTTACAAGCTCGTTTATTGTATATCGCCACAAATATTCACACAGATGATCGATTTAAATGTTGTGTTTTGGTAAAGCAGCGACTTTGTCGCGAAATAAAGTATTCTCTGCTTTAACAAAAAGACTTCAATTTATCAACAATTTACTGCTTTAAATGTTGTGTTTTGGTAAAGCAGCGACTTTCTCGCGAAATAAAGTATTCTCTGCTTTAACAAAAAGACTTCAATTTATCAACAATTTACTGCTTTAAATGTTGTGTTTTGGTAAAGCAGCGACTTTCTCGCGAAATAAAGTATTCTCTGCTTTAACAAAAAGACTTCAATTTATCAACAATTTACTGCTTTAAATGTTGTGTTTTGGTAAAGTAGCGACTTTTTCGCGAAATAAAGTATTCTTTGCTTTAAAAAAAAAAACGTAATATTAGTCATTTATGCCTTCCAATACTCAAAATAGCTGCTATATTTTTCCAACTTTTTTTGTTTATAACTTTTTAATAAACAATGACCGACGGCTAAAACCTTCTGAAGGTTACTCAGGAGGGTGACCTTGACAACATATGTCAAGGTCATCGCAGAGGATGGCACTTTTATGCATAAATACCTTTAAGATTACATACTAAGAGTTCATGGTCAGAGAGACAATCGCCACCCGGTAGTGTGTGCGCGTTGGATATTGAACTCCTCCATCTCTCCTTTATCATAATGTAATCGATTTGGTTTCGATGTTTTCCATCTGGGGATGTCCAGGTGTATAGTCTTCTGGGGTGTTGTTTGAATACTGTATTCATAATGGTCATACCGTTATCGGTAGCAAACTGTAAAAGACGGTTACCTCTATTGTTCCTAATGCCTAAACAGTAATTTCCAACTATGTTGCGCAAACTCATATCCATGCTGGTATCCCCTATTTTCGCATTAAAATCACCGAGTACGATTAGAAGTTCTTTCTTCGGTATCCTGGTTATGCATGTTTCAAGTTGATTGGAGAAACATTCCACAACTTCGTCTTCTGCGGTGCTTGTAGGAGAATAAGCTTGTATAATGTTGAGCGGAGTCGGAGATGTACTTGATGGATATTAATCTTTCATTAATAGGATTATAGCCCAAGACAGATTTGTTCCATTGTTTTGGTATAGCTATAGCCACTCCAGCAAAGCTGTTGGTTTCATTTCTCGAGAAGTAGAAGGTGTATTTCTCCGTGTCAAAATGACCGCTCCCCTTCCAGTGGGTCTCGCTTATACCCGTAATTGTAGTGTTACATCGCTCAAGTTCTCGTTCCAGTATGTTGAGTTTACTATCCTGGAGGAGTCCTCGCACGTTCCATGTGTCTACGCGGATCTTCTTGCGTAGTTGTATATTTCTTCTCCCAGTATCATAGTTTCCACGGGGTGCCTGGTCGCCTGCACTCCCTTGGCTGATAGCCCATTTCACACCCTGACTCCCGGACCGACCAGGGCGCCGGTCGCTATCCGGATCGCCAGGCGGTCTCATATTCTTCTTATTATGCATCATTTGTAACTCTCGTGAGAAAATAGTGTGGTGGTTTCCCGTTGCCTTCCACAAGGCTAGAGCCAGAGAACAATTTTACTGGCCTAGCATGACTAATGACATCAAAGAAGTGGTCAAGGACTGTGTTGTGTGTGAACAATTTACACGGAATAACCAAAAGGAACCATTCAAACAAGATATTCGTTCTGAGTATCCCTTCCACTGCATCGCAATTGATCTGTATGAATATGCAGGACTTGATTTCATAGCTCTGATTGATGCCTACTCAGGATTTGTCTGCTCCGAATGAATCAAAAGCAAAACCTCTCGTCATATCATAGATAGTCTTCACGGAATATTCTGTCGTTATGGATACCCAACAGAGATCAGATGTGATAACAGCCCGTTTAACTCTTTAGAATTTGATAAATTTGCAAACGACACAAACATTGTAATCAAGTACTCCAGCCCTCGCTACCCCCAAAGCAATAGACTAGCAGAAAAAGGAGTAGCCATAGCGAAGAACATACTTAAGCGCTGCTATGAGGCCAATAAGGTACAACTCTTTGCATATCGATTGCTTGAATATAATGCAACACCTATTGCTAGCATGCGATTGTCGCCCGCACAGCTATTCTTTGGTCGTCGTATTAAGACGCAATTACCTACCAGTAGCGAGACTTTACTTAGGGATCGGTTGAATGAGACCGTTGTGCGAGACCGATTGGAATGTAAACGCGAAAGTCAAAAGCATTACTACAATAAACATTCAAAATCTTTACCAACTCTGAACGAAGGCAAATGCGTACTTCTTAAGAAAAGCGGAAAAGAATGGCATTATGGTCGGATCGTGCGACGCATAAGTAATCGATCACACATAGTGGTTGATAATTTCAATAGTCATTATCGTCGTAATCGTAGATTTATTTTAAAAACAAAAAACAACGAAATTAATCCTAGCGAACTGTTATACGAAGAGCATGTACAAAAACAACAATACGATCCTAAGAAACCATCAGTAACCATTGTAGATACTAGTGATTGCCAGCAAATAACTGTCAACAGACGTACAAGTGTTGTGCCGCCAGCAGCCAATCTATCGTATCCTGAAGTCGATCGGGGACTTCCCGCTGATACTGATGATAGTGATAGCTCGGCATCTGCGAGCGAATATGAATCAGCAAATGAGTCGTTCGCTCAGAGTGATAGTGATTCTGAGAAAGATCGGTCTCACCCGCATCAGGACGTTAGGTGAAGACCCGTAGCGGTCGCATCATTGTTCCGACGAAGTGTTACGGTGACTGGGTTCTTTAATGAATGTTCGGAAATTCACCGGTCTAGTAAGGAGGAAAAAAAAGAGAAGGCATGTAATCAGATTTGAAGTATACCGATCGCTCAACATTGAGTAGCTCACGAGATGGCGCTAGGTGTGCGCTGCCTTAATCCATGTTTGTAACTAGCACATAATTCACAGATCTATCTTGATGTTATGTTCGATAGCGAATAAATAAAAAGGACCTTAAGATAGTGGTACTGTATTGTTGTAATAAAGCACGTAAATATACCCTTGTCGTAAGCTTATTACAGGTATCGAAGGTCACACTACTGTTGCTATGTGTTTAGGATTAAGGTAAAGTATATCCGGTGGGGCGCTGTCGCGACAGCGAACGCCCCTGGCGCGAGCACACGCGACCCTCGGGCCTGATCCGAATTCGCCCGAGACCACCCGGTTGTCGCGTCTGTTCCGACATGCAAAAGTAAAGCGCGCACGCCTTTCCTAATTCGCGTATACTGCGCAACGCGTTACATCGCGGATCAATGTGATTCGTCACCTCACTTCGTGGATCGATATGAGTAGGGTAAAGGGGACAGTTCTCTATCGGGTGCTCCGAGGGGGGAGCGGGGCGGGGGGGGGACTCGCGGGCGAGGGGGTCCTAGGGAAGGGGGGTCTGCGTTCCCATCAGAGGGTTCCGCGGGGGGGGGGGGGGATCAGGGTTTCGGCGAGCACGTCGGGACATGTTTCTATAAACAAATGTCACCTCGCGTCGATGTTCGGCCGATAGTATTTATAAACAGATATCATTTCACACTTCAGATGTGAGCGAGCGCCCACGGCAGGCGGCTATAATTTATGACCTGCGAGTGGCGTGACGCCGCGGTCCTTTTCATTTTTCTTTCTAGGAAGAGTTATCAAGCGCGGAGGGGGAGGGGGGCATTAGGGTATCGACGCTACGTCACAGCATCAAAAGCCGGTAAAACAGACGACTCCAGCATCACCCGAAAAAGAAAGTTGGCCTGGGAGTCTCCCGGAGACCCCCGCTGTGCATGTCTAGGGTTAACCATCGCGATGATCTCTTTACTCATGTTCTTTAGGACAATTTATTGAGGTTTTTTGGCGAACATGTGGGTCACAGGTTCACTGGGTCAAGTTTTATAGCACCGATTGGTTATGATCGTGGGTTATTTCTTTCTTTTCTTCTTTTCTTTCTCTTCCTTTCGAAAAGGGGCTGAAAGTAATAAAATGAAGCCCGTCTTCTCGTTCGCGTTCTCTCTCCCTCGTGCGCGGTCTCTCGCCATTCCTCTTCGTAGTACGTCTTCATGTTCTCTCTCTTTCTCTCTTATCTTTTTTCTCCTACTCACCTTCTTACCTGTGCGTCATCCGTTCACGTCTTGTCTCGGCTATTTCTCTCGGGTGTCCTCTTCACGTTCGTGTCCCCTTCTCGCTCTCACCCATTATACTTAGATCATTTTTTAAATAGTATTCGCCTTCTCGCTCCCACCCATTATAGTTTGATCATTTTTAAAAATAGTATTTTAAATGATTTATTTATTGTAAATAAGATGAAGAAATATTTAATAATTAGCTATGAGACAGAGATGAGAAAATGTTTAATGATCGCGCGACGAGTGCGGCATTCTTATCGAGAGTTACCGCTCTGTAATTCTAAACCGCTGACGGACGGTGGACAAGGGAACGGTAGACAGAAGGAAAGATAATTTTAGATACAGTGATGTGTATTTTAATATACATTTATTTTTATTTTACAAAATAAAACCTTTTTATAATATTGACGATTATTATTGTGGAGGATCTTCACCTGAAACATACAAAGCAATAACACGATTAAGATAAGGATTAAAAATTTTTGTTATTGAAAAAGCGATTATCTTACCATTCCTCTTCCTCCTCCTCGTAATCCTCCTCCCCGAAGAGTCTTCTTAAACCGAAATCATCGAATCCGTACACAATGTACACAATGTACACAATGTATCATTCAGTTCGCGATTCCTCTGCCTCTCCTCCCGCACCCACCGCCAATGCTCAATGTTAACGAATCCTGGTACTATGTACTCCATCCTCAGCTGTAAGATAAACATTAAAAAATATAATTTTATTTCTTAAAATATGCGCGCACACGCACAAAGAAAAAATAATACTCACGTGTTCCCGCGGGATGCGGATCCGCACCCACCACTCATCCATCAGCACCTCAATGTTTAGCCGCACCTGTCGTCGCGGCCGCCTCCACTAAATAAAAAGAAAAAATATATTGAAAATTTCTATATGTCACTATACTTGGTCACTACACTTCCGTACCTCGACGTCCCTCGGAAAAAGTATTTCGATGTATTCCATACTTGTTCAAAAAAAGAAATCACTTAATACTTCCGAACGCGTTTGTAACCGTTCGCTGACTCGATGAAACTGAGTTTGGCGATGGTTGCAGAACGAAGCGGGGTAAAATGTCGCCAGCGAAAAAAAATATGGTAACAGTTTAAAAACGGACAGCCCCTTCCGACGAAAAGAAATTAGGAGAAAATATGGCTCGCACTACAATGGCGAGCAAGAGTTCGATGGAGCATCGACACATGTGGAACGCGTTCTCTGTCGCTCGCGTCCCTTCGTTCGCATCCTCTCTCGCTCTCACATTCCACTTCGCGTTTCTTTCCTTTATAATATATAATTGAAATAATAAATAATTGGGAGAATTGAAGGATAATAAAGTTTTTTTATCATATAAACATTAGTTTATTTATTGTTTGTCGCATCGTATACAATATTATCTAAAGCATAAGCTAATAATTCGCAATCAATTACCGAATTTTTATCATAAACATCACGCAAGATTCTAACTGCATTACATTTATCGGTGATACAATTTTGGCGTAAAATGGTCACAAATTGTTTAAATTTTTCACTTACGCCATGAACATTTTGGCATAGTTGAAAATACACATTCTCGACGCAATGTTCTAGTTCGAACAAGAAGAGTACGGTTGACGGTTTCATGTACAAACTGGTGTCGCACGATGTTAATTTTACAATATCTGCGTCACGTATTTTAACGAGTTCCAGATCTCGAATCGACATAGATGACGGTGCTGGTGACTGCACGAGTCGCTGAATATCCGCACGTCTTTCGATGAACGTCACCCACGTTGCATGAGGCAGAATTATCCGATTGCCTCGGTTATCCCCAATAAGTATATCCACAGAGGACATAGGTCCTACGTTGATTCCAACATCCAAATATTTATAAGCTGTTGGTGTCAATGCGTATCGTCTGCCTAGTATACGAACCGCGCGACGCTCCAACGAAATGCTGTAGAAAAAAATAATACGATTACTTTCAAAATAATACAATTCGCAAAAAGATATAAAAATATATAGTTCTGTAAATTAAACAAAACTTACCTGTTTTCACACGTTGGAGTTTCAACATCGTGAATCGGTACGTAATAATTCATACGTCTACCGCCGCTGTTGCCACCGTTGCTTCCTTCAACGGAATACATTCTTTCTCTCGATTATAAGAAGTGAACACCGATCGCACAAGCAGCCGATACGAGACTAGTCGTATAAAATTAATCGAGTATACGCGACAGCATCCCACTGTAACCCTTCTAAAACTATAACGTGGTGGGGGAGGCATTAATGTTTCTGGAACGCGCAATCAGCGCTCTGGAATTTAGGAGAGGGAACTAAGGTCGGATGTTTTTTTTCTTTATTAAGACGTATACCCTCTCCCCCTTTCACATGATATCAACCGCGAAACATGTTCAGACATGTTCGCTGAAACCTGATATCCCCTCGAAGCTAGAATTCGTCACGTATACCTACTTATTCTTTAATTTTGTACGTTAACAACTAATGGGAAAGGGGAAAAGGAAATAACATTGTAAAATTTTATATATTTTATTTTTAAAAAAATTACATCTCTTTCTGGCGTCGCGACCACCAGTTAAATAGTTTTAATACATTTTGCAATGCACAATTTTTAACATGTTTTCCACATCGCATAGTATTGGTAACATCTAGATTATTTAAAGATTCGACATCTTCGTAATCCGCATCCAAAGTCTCGATGGTTAGGTCTTTTCTCGCTTTATTCTCAAGCAGATCCACCAACCATTCTCGTTTCTGGCATCCTTTGACGTACACGAGAGTCGGCATCTCGTCGTCCTCTTCTGTACCAAGCACAGCCGATGTAATTAGGCGTCTTACCATACCGTATGGCACGTCTCCGTCTTCCCATCGTAATCCATGGTGATTCGCAATCAGCCAGGAAGCACATGACTTGTCGAATTTTGTAAGGAGACTCCACGGCATGGGGCACGTAAAGGTGTAATGCGCCAGAACGGTCCCGTTTCTCAGCACCGCCGCCTCCTTCACGACAAATTTCATCTCGACGACGAAACCTTGCAGGTCCACGAACGTTGGTATGGACATGACGTGATTTCTCTCTTTCTTCGATGCGTCAATCGAGAGGAATGACGTGCGTTTCGCGACACTCTGATTTATATCCACTTTCCCCCTTTTCATAAATTTGTATCGGGGGAAGGGGGAGTGAAAGAGAGACAGAAAATTTTCGTCGACGTTGCCCGCTAACACTCAGACTATTTTGCGCACTACGTTGGTCAACGGATTGTACTCGATCACGCGGTCGTGTATGATGAGACAGTACGCGCAGGTATTCGGCGGTACGTTCTCCATGCAATCGAATTCTATTCTGACATCCACGGTGGCGTTTTTGACGGATTCGTTTTGTCGAGAGCAATCGATGATCACGAACGGGCCGTTACGTAGAAAAGTCGAAACGGTGAGACTCGGCTCGAGATATTCGTATCCGTAGTAGTTCTTGCAGAAACGCGCGTACATATCGTACAGAATCGCCCATCTGTGTTTATCGAAGTCCAAATTCAAATCGTCGTACGGATAGACTTCCGAGTTTAGGTAGAGTTTCACGTTGGTCAATTTACAGTCGTCGAATTGACCCATGTCCGCGGACAAAACGTTCTTCCGACCCGTTTGCAGAGCGAATACGACGTATCGCGGTTTCTCGAGCTGAGTCGCGGTCTTAATGGCCCACGAGTGCTTGGTCGTGTTCTGCAACATGGGATACTCGTACAGATCCCACGAACGGAAACCCATACTTAGATATCGTCCATTTTCCAAAGCGCGCAGCATCGACAGCTTGTTGATCTCGTTCAATACCACGTGAGGCATTCGCCACTGTATCTTGAGTATTTTGACACTAGGCTCCAACGCGACACTTCCCTTCAGGCAATTGTTGTCGTTGCGCGACCGTATCAAGATCAATTCGTGGCGAGCGTTGATCACCACGCGTTTGTAATCCTCGCAAAATCCCAGTAACATGTTTAGCGGTACGCAGAAATTGAAGTATCCATTCGCGTTATTACGCGGATCCCAGCCGGCGTTTCTCAGGATCACGCTTCTGTCGGACGATACCGTTACGTAGGTCTTGAGCGTGCTGGTTATTCCTACGTTTCTGCAGCGATCAATCTCCACGCCGTCGAGCTCGTATCGAATCTCATCGAACATGAACGCGACGCAATTTTGCCCCAATACCACGGTATCGCCTTGACCGCCTGCTCTGGCCACCGTCAATGCTCCTTCGACGTAGAGAAAACTTTCGCACGGCAACGTATACAGATCCTGCTGTTGTATGGGTATTCGTATCTCGTCGCTGTACTCGAACGTTGTGTTGGCGTACGGGTTGTACGTGTGAGTCTCGATCTTGACGATGCGATCGTCAAAGACCGGCTCGCCTCCGATGTTGAGAATTTCAGTCATTGTTCAGATGTTTCGTACCGCGAATCCCAGAGATCGTAGAAATTTAACGTTCGATGCGTTGAGCTTCTTTCTCGTCTCTTTTTTAACGCCACCGAATGTCGATTTAACGATATTGTCGATCGTCGCAGTCGTAAAGTTATTCTTATCTGTCGCGTGCTCCGAGTCGTTCAACACGAGCATCTCATACGTCGCGCGTTATCGCTGTCGCCGTCGTACGTGCAATCTAACGGTGATCTCTTCTCCTCGAAAATCGAGCAATCGTCCGTCTTGATCCGTGACGCGTATCGTTAGGTCCGTAATGCTCCGCGCGATGATCGGCAGGTAAATGATCTGCGCCGGCGTTTCCGATATCTTATATCCCGGTGGCACGCTCGGTGAAAATTCGTGTATCGTGTGAACGCGTTTACCGTTGCTGTACGCACCCGCGGTCACGTTACACTCTACGCGGATAATGTTTACGTTGATAATTTTAATCGGCGCGTCCGATTCGTGCCACTGTCCCGGCTGCAATATACGCTTCGACGAGAATCCCAGCAGCGATCCAATGTTGTTCGGTTTGTTAAAGTTCACTCTGAAAGCGCACTTGATCTCGCTCTTCATCGTATTGTAATTTGCGCGGAGCGCTATCGGGTATTCCGCGACCTTGTCTTCGTAGCCGATCGCGCGAGCGGTCTCCTCTCGCGCGATATTCGCGACCGACGTACGATCATCGTTGGAACGAATCACGCGTCGCGGACGTTTCCGCGAAATTTCGCGTTTTAAAAACTCATGTATGGCTCGTATCTCGTACGATCCCTCGGGAATCGTAATTTCCATGTCATCCTCGCCGAAATAAAATTTATTGTTCGAAGAATTCACGTTCGAAATCGTGTGATAAGTCTCGAAACACGTTAGACCGAGCTCGTAGTCACCATCGCTCAGATCCACGGCGGGAAAATAGTGCTCCGCGAGGATGCTGCTCTTTCCGGTCAGCGTAAACGTTGCAGACATGTCGGCGGAAATCGTTCGACGAATACTGAGTCACCGCGACGCACCGTCAGGCTTTAAATTGATTGTCAACCGACTGTAGAAAGCGTAGGCACAATTGTCCACAGATGCTCTGATCGTATCGCTGATAAGACGTGTGATTGTACTCAATCTTCGTCACGCTCGGTCCGAAATATCGCACCAATTCTTTCGGTGGTCGAAGATTGCCGAAACTGTCGAAATATATGACTCGATCTTCCCTCTTCGCGTACGCTACCCAATGAGTACCGGGACCCGCTTCGTCGTCCAAATTCACGATACCGCTCTCGTTTCGACGTACACCGCCGATCGGTAACGAATCACGCATGAAAACACCTCTAAAATATAGAATGCGCATACGCCTTGCCAGTCGATTCAATTGTACGTTAGTCGTAATACTCGCGGGCATATTTAACGTCTTTTTGACGTTTTTTTTTTTTTTTATTTTCGACGCTACTCCTCGCCCGCGTTTGTGTGGACCGAGATACAGCCCTCGTCCATATTTGTACGGAGCGAGATAAAGTCCGCGACCTTCCACGGTGCGATTGTGACGTTGCATCTCTTCCAGCTGACGCCGCGCGGCTTTGTTATCGTTCACGGCCTTTACGACTCCCGCCGCTCCGCCGGCCAGAGAGCCGAGAACTCCCAACAACGGTAGAATCGGCAATACGCCGCCTCGTTTCGCCGTCGGAAGTATCCGTTTTTTCGTCAGCTTTTTCCTCGTTTTCGTTTTCGTTTTCTTCTTCGTTTTCAAGCCCATTCCGAGCTTCGTCTTAGCCTTCATGCCCGCCCAGACGGCTGTAGCGGCAGCTCTCTCTCCGAGAGTCGAATCTTTCGCGGTGATGCGTTTTCGCGCTTCCACAGCGAGTATCTCATCCGCCGCGTGTCTCTCGGCGAGATCGTTGCTACGCGAATAAGCTATGTCGTGCTCGCGACACGCCGCGTCCAATGGATTAATACCTTGATCGCCTCTCGCCAATCGTTCTCGTAAACGAGTTCCCGGACCGCAAAATTGATAGCCGGGAATGTGTAATTCGATCGGAACTGCGTTTATCGCGCGATTCAACAGGCCTCTACCAATTTTTTTCGCTGACATTCGCAGCAATCCTTTATCATTGGCGCAGGACCGTCGATGTGCGTTCGCTGCCACGGTTGATTGTAATGTTCGTAACAGCGACGATATGTCTGAACTTCCAAATCCGCCCTTATATGTTCCGGAAGCTTGTCCCACACGTAGTGGACGTGATCGCCGCACGTTTGCAATAGAACAGCTTTCGGCACAAATTGCAGCTGTTCGGCACTCAAGTCGCGAATATCGGAAGGTCTCGACAGTAGGACGAACATCTTTGCTACTGAGCGATTCACGGTTCCGCTCGCCTATAAATAGGCGTTCGAGTCAGCCAGAGAGTCGACAGTGTGGAAAATAATGAGATTCGTGCGACAACCGTTGGCGATTCGCGTGACCAATTGCGACGACAGATCACGGTCGATGGGGGGAAACGCGGAGAAACGCAGGCACGGTACGATGTTACCGACTACTATACGCGCGATCATTTGCGGACCCTCGAATTGCGGTAAAACCAACGTTCTGATTAGCTTGCTGGAAAGTCCGCACGGTGTACGTTTCGAAAACGTGTACGTGTACTCGAAATCGCTGCAACAGCCGAAATATCGATACTTGGAGAATTTGTTGACGTCGATCGACGAAATCGGCTACTTTACGTTCTCCAATAACAGTGACGTCATTCCACCGAGGGACGCGCGTCCAAACTCGATCTTCGTCTTCGATGACGTGGCGTGCGATAAGCAAGACGCGGTGAGAGAGTATTTCTCAATGGGCAGGCACTCGAGCGTTGACTCCTTCTATCTCTGTCAGACGTACGCGAGAATACCTAAACATCTGATACGCGACAACGCGAACCTGCTGATCCTGTTCAAACAGGATTGTACCAATTTGAAACACGTGTACAACGATCACGTGAATACCGACATGCCGTACGATGAATTTTGCTCGTTGTGCCACGAATGTTGGCAGCAAAAGTATGGATTCACAGTGATAGACAAGGACAGTGCGCTTTCGAACGGTCGATACAGAAAAGGATTTAACGTGTTCGCGATACCGTAAAAGCGATCAGTCGTTGCCGGTACCTCGTCGGAGGTGAAACGTTAGCGTTATAGAGATCTACGCTCTGCTTTGTTTTTTCCCCCGCGATGGCCGCGATCGACAAGAGCGAGAATATTCGCGAACGTGAGAAGATCGTGAAAGAGATTGCGAAAAGTGAAAATTCAATTCGCAAGAAACTTCGCGCTTTGAAGACCGGTAAGATCGAGGAGAACATTGAGTTGGACGCGCACTTTAAACCTCTCATCGAACCGCTGAAAAAGATCGCCGACAATTCGAGCTTGATCGCGGTGAAGAAGGAGGAGCCGGAAAGCGTCGCTGACGCGGGAGTGGAAACGTTACCCGGTCAACAGCGCGGGGAGGAAGGGGATGCTACACCGAAGAGAAAAAGGAAACGATTAAGCTCTTGGTCGGGTGGCTTCGGACCGACGCCGCTTAAATTTCTTAAATCGAAACGATCGAAAGTTGCTCCACCGAATGAACCATCGAATGAACCACCGGTAACCTCTACACCAGACGCGAGTAATCTCGAGACGTCCATTCGACAGCAGTTGGAGACAGCGGACAAAACGTTTGAAGAAACGGCGCCAAATTACTTGGGTCCGTTGGGGCAAAAATACATCGGAGCTGTTTTGAGAGACGATCGAAAGATAGACACCGTGTACGGCGTTTATTTCGACAACGATGGAATGATGCTCGGCAACAAACGTTTTTACGTGGACGACGCGGATAACATATATATCGACGATGTACGTTACATTGGGACACCCGGTCTTTACGAGTTGATCTTCAAGAAAAAACCCGACGACGACATCTACACGGAGGACGACATGCAAAAGTACTTGAGCATCCTGTTGGCAACGAGCGCGCATAAACGCAATCACAATGCACATGCTCCATTACTGAGCAACAGGGGACACAAGTATAAAAATGTAATCGCATCGCTGTTACCCAGAAAGAACAAAAAATCTGGAAAGGGATTACCCATGCCTCTCGCGATGACGCTAACCGACAATAAGATCGACTACGTGCACTGGGACGATCCCAACGAGCTGGTGGATCGTCTCCGATTGCTCGACGCTTCGCGTCAAGCTGGCAACAATGCCCACGACAACGAGATCATGTCGATCATCGAAGAACTTCGCGAAGACGGGCTTATTATAAACTAAACGGTGCAACGGCGATCCGTTCAGTCAGCGTCGAAATGCCGATCAACAAATTTGGATTGTTCGAGCACAGCGAAGACGCGACAAACTCCATTTCGTACCATCAGTGGAGCGGATTAATGAGAAATTTCGTGCGCGATAAAGCTCTGTGTCGCACCGCTACGGACTATGACGCAAGGTCGCGGAAGATTCGTCGTGTAGCGCAACCTCAGACTGACGGTGACGCGGTTAACAAACTATACGTTGATCAATTCTTTAAAATGTTGAGCGATCAACGAAAAGAATCAGACGAGAAGCTGACTGCGTTCGAGAAGGATCTGCAAGCGTTACGGACTGCGATAAACGAGCTTCGCCGTTCGACTACCGTTGAATCAGACGCGACAACGAACAACAATGGACAAACGGTTCAGCAGAAACGACTATCGAAAGGCGACGAGTGAAGAGAGGCAGCGGTTAACTAACGACGGCGACGAACAGCAACGAACGATTCGAGAACGGTTGTCGGACGGCTGTCGAGCGGCTCAAGAACGGTTGTCGGACGGTTGTCGAACGGTTCAAAAACAGCTCAAAAACGATTACGAGCGGTTTAGAAACAGCTGCGAACTACGCGGAGACAGGAAAGGCTACAAACGGCTAAAGAACGGCGACGACGACGACGACGACTAACGAGCAGTTATAAACGGCAAACGGTTAACAAACGGCTCAAGAACGGCTAACAAACGGTTCAAGAACGGCTAAAAACGGAAATAAACGGCTCAGGAATGGTTAAAAACGGTAACAAAAACATGACATCGCTAAAATCCGACGGACGTAAAAATATCGAGAAGCAACGACTCGTCGAGGAACTGCACGCTCCGGCGAGAAGAAATTTTCCTCGAAGACACGTCATAGTGCGAGGGTACGATGACCTGTGGCAGGCTGACATCGTCGAGATGCGTCCGTACTCACGTTTCAACGGAGGCTACCACTACCTACTTACCGTCATCGATGTGTTGAGCAAGCACGCGTGGGCCGTGCCACTCAAGGGTAAAGGCGGAAGCGAAACAGCTAACGCCATCGCTGAGATCATTCGACACAGCGGGAGGTGCCCTAGTAACCTACAAACCGATATGGGGAAGGAATTTTACAACACCGACGTGCAACGTCTCGTGAGAAAACACGGCATCAATCATTATTCCACGTATTCGGTGTTGAAGGCGTCGGTCGTCGAGCGATTCAATCGCACGCTCAAGAACGACATGTGGAAGATGTTTACGCTCAACGGAAATTACAAGTGGGTCGACGCCTTGCCGCGACTCGTGTCGGATTACAACGCGCGCAAGCATCGAACCATCGGCATGCGACCCGTCGACGTTACCCCCGCGATCGCCGAAAAACTCTTGGCTACCGTATACAGCGCGATAAAGATCGCGGGTCCGGCAAAATTCAAAGCGGGCGACTCGGTGCGCGTTAGCAAATACAAGACGATTTTCGAGAAGGGTTACACGCCGAATTGGACCACCGAGGTATTTAAGATCCTTAAAGTGCAGCGTACCAATCCCGTAACCTATCTACTTGAGGACTATCGTGGAAAATCCATCGCTGGAGCGTTCTACGAACACGAGTTGCATCGCGCGACTTATCCGGACGTGTTTCTCGTGGAGAAAGTACTGCGCAGGAGGGGTGACGAGGTTTACGTTAAATGGCTGGGATTCGATGGATCACACAACTCATGGATACACAAGGAAAATGTTATTTAATTCGTGCAAACTGTATTTTATTCTTAACATAAAAAAGTATGTAATACATGTAGTGTTTGAAATATGAAATACACATAAAGTATGTGAAAATACACACATGTGCGATATATTTATTAATATTCTTCCCAATACTGTAATATAATACTCGCAATACGTTACGTTACGTTATACTACATACATTCATACGTTATACGACATACATACGTTATACTATTACATATGTTATACTACTACACACGTTATACTGTTACATTTTATACATACAATACATACGTTACAAAGGTATTTGACAATGTCCCCACGGTAACGTATCGGTTGAATCGGGTATAATGTATCGCTTATCGTCGTACGGACTCAGAGCGATTTTCGTTTCGGACACGGTGTACACCTCGTGTCGTTCGGACCTTATGCAAGCCTGCTGTCGCGTCATTTCAATTTCGTCTCGCAGACACCTCGTGTAATCGTCGAACGTTATAGCACGCGCTACGACGTTACTCTTAACACCTTTAGCCTTTTTACAGTCTTTTTTACCGTCCACTCGCAAGGCGTACATCTTCGCCCTGAGTCCGACGAATTCAGTCATGATCGCACCGTTGTTTTCGTCTTTCATCAAGCCCGGAACTTTTTTATTGACAAGTGGGATACCGTACGCGTTGTCGATCGCGTAATCGCTCGTGTCGAATTTAACGATATCGCGTTTCATGTTCTTGTACACATCCTCGCACTCTACGTGATATATCAGACTGTCCGTATCGGTGTACATAATTCTACACTTGTCGCCGTACAGGGGAGACATGTACTCGTGATGAAATTCGTACAAACAGACTTTCGATATGTCGAGAATGCACATGCCGACGTAAATAGGTTTGTCAAATTTAACCTCGAGTTTTCGCAGTTCAACGGCTATCAGATTTTCCGAAAAGACGCTCCTGCTGTGAAAATTTGGTCTCGAGATCAGTGCCTCCGCGCCGTATCTACCGTTCCACTTTGTTAATAATTTTACATCAACGTGATTTCGAACGTTCTCCATAGTTTTACCGAATACCGCGTTGTTCATCAATTTATACAAATTTTTCTCGAATTCGTTTTTGGCCAATGTTCTAAATCTTGTATTAAGTTCGATGTAAGCGCGGAGCCATGGAGATTGAGCGAATTGTAATACGCGATGAATTTTTGTGACGCGAAGGCCGTGGCGCGTGCATTGCTGTAGGTTGCGGTAGTGTATGACATAACGCTTCTTATCGTACAGCGTGGCGAGAAGTTTTTCCTGCCGTTTGCCAGGCGGTTTATCGCGCGTCGGACAGAACGGTAGGTCAGCGTGCGCGCCGTGTTTATTCTGCGGATACTCTAGATCGACTTCGAGAATGTAACCCGTGGGCGAATCCAAAGCGACCGTGCTAAACTCGAAATTCGAGACGTCTTCGACCCATTGAAAATCTGCATATGGCAATGGTTCACACATCGCCCAGCCGTACAAGTTGTTTACATCGAAATACATCAGGTACGACGATGGTTTCGATGGATCGTAAGATTGCATGTACCTGTTATTGGCTTGCGCGTATCTGTTTGAACATTGACTCAAACCGCCGCGTATACCGCGTTCGATGAACATGACCATGTCAATGTCGGTTAGCAGTTCGAAATTGATACGCGTATGCTTCAACATAGCGTCCCACGTAAAACCCGGTAGAGTATAATAATACGCCGGATCGAGTCCATAACTCGCGATACAACTGTCGCGAAAATTTTCAAAGATATCGGCCAATAGCAAGACATCGGTTTTGAGATATAAATCGCTGTATTCGCCCAAGGTTCGAACGGAGAACCGTCGCCAGACGTTCGCAGCGTGCTCGTAATCGCTCTCGGATACGGTGTCACCTGTCAATGAACTGTAAAACGAGTCGCGCGATGGTAAACACGAGTCCTCCAACTTTTCGACGCAGTCAATGTACTCGTACGGAAATACGCCTTTTCGCGTCAGCAAATCAAAATTTTCTGCGGATAATTCACAAAATTCGCGTTGTAATATTTGCAGTTTATCCTTGCTGAGATAAGATGCCAATTTGTCGAGACTAGCGGTGAGAAATTTGTATGAATCGATAAATCGTAATTTTATGTTGCTTCGCGAATCTGATTTTTCAGCGGTCTCTTTAACGTTTTTCGTAAACGAAATGTATTTTTCCTTCGTGATTGGAAGTAAGTCTACACGTCCTTCGTACGCTGTAGCTATTTCCGTGATAATGAAATGCGCGTCGTAGCCCGATAAATTATGAAATACTACTGGAATGCAATGCGAATCTTTATAATTTAAATTACAGTTGGAATGCGCGGGACCTCTATAACGGCCGGTCAAGTGACAGTGATCGCGTACTCGCACGTCGTCTGGCTCGAACGGTTTTTCGCACACGTGACAGTGCGTCGCGCTCCGAAATATCTCCCACTCGTCTCGCGTCAAATCTGTCATGGGTATATTAGTGGACAAGATAGTCTTTACGTTGTGTGCCAAACGTCTTAGTTCCTCGGCGAACCACGCGACGCAATCCTTATCGCGACGAAATCGATACGCGGATAACGAGTCGTCGTACGAGCACCGCACGTAGTATCCTATGCTGAATACCTGATGATGTTGAGACTTGAACGTGGACGTTGTCGGATCCGCATCCGTCTTCTCGAGGGTACATTCCAGGTCGGCGTACACGACATATGGAAGTCGTTCCTTCCTGCTGTGATTCTTGAAACTCAGCCACTTGTCGTCCTCGCTCGGTAGTCGGATGGCACAGTTGTTTATCTCTCGGCAGTCTACACCATGGGCTTCCAGTTTCTTGCTCGAACTAAAATAATGTAAACATCTGCAAAAAGAAAAACACAATTTTTTTGTAAATAATTAAATAAAAAATTTTCTATAATTTTATTAAAAGGAGTATAAGTACTCACCGATCGCAAAAGTATTTCCGACCGTCGTGCCTGCTCAATTGCGAGCTAACGAGACGCGATAGGTTCTTGATCCACGCGAAATGTCCCACGTTGTCGTTTCGCGGGTCCTGTATGTACAGCAGATTTACGTGCTTTTCTCTCTTCCGGTCGGTGAGCCGTATCGGGAGAACGGTTGGCGTCTTCTCTCCCTCGATGGTATACACATTGATGGATATATCGTTGAGTCGTTCGAACTTTTTAATTTGACTCAACGTCATTGGAAACTCAATGCCTTTTAAATTCAGTACCGTTGTGTAATGAGGGTACGAGGATTCCCGATTATTATTGACCTTGACAGGATACAGCGCGGCGACCACTGACCACGCGAAGCACGCATTGTCCATAGATTGCACGTTGATCACAGCTTTTTTCAATTTAATTTCTCGCGGTAAATTGATGTAACATCCGGCGCGCAAAGGATTGTACTTGTTCACGTTCACTGTCAAATTGAGTATACGTGACAACGCCCACCCGCTGTCGCGTTCCTGAAACTCTTCGAGGGACGATAAAGTAGGCTCGATAACGTGTCGCTCGTACCACTCGCGCAGATTGGACCGATCGGACGAACGAAAGAGTTCGCAGTTTCTCGTATTGATACTTTTGTTCGCACGTATGTCACCCGTCACAAACTCGCCGTTGAACACAGTGTTTATCTTTACACTTGCGTGTCTTTGCATGACGTTCCACACATGATCGAGCACGATGTCTTTAGCATCTTCGAGAAATTGTCGCGGTTCGATGTAATTGGTATTTATCACTGCACCGGTCAATACACGGTTTTCGAACGCAGTATCAATCTCTCGCCACACGAGTCTTTCCGCGTTATCACCACTACTTGTGCCCGCCGCGTACTCGCCACCGATATGTACGAACCGTCTCTGTAATCGAGTCTTCGCACCTTCGAGTCGCGCGATTCTTGCCACTAAAGATTGTCTGTTTCCGATTGAGAGACGCGGACGTTTGGAACGACAACCTTCTTCGAGCTGCTCAATAAACTTCTCGCATCGCTGTTCCCATGCAAAATATTCGCCCAAGGTAGCGATTTGGTTGGTTCCTTCCAACAGGTCGCGTTCCATTTCATCGAGATGTTCCATGTTTTTTAATACTGTTTTTTCACGCACTATTTTTTATAACACGTCACATTGTTCGATGGAGCACTTGCACGCGACTCGATCACACGCTGGACAATATCGTTTGCAACATTGAACGGTAAAGTGCGCAAGCATAAAACTATGATCACTGAAGAAGGGGGTATTAATGTCCCAATTATTAAAAAAATCATCAAGTTCACGATCATCAGTTCTTTCAAGCATCAATAAATGATTGGGATCATTGATACGGTCAGGGTACATATACATACGCGCCGAATTGTTCATCACCGCTAATTCAACGTATTTCCCAATACTTGTGCGAATCTTAATGTACAGTGCTTCACAACCACCATCCTCAATCTTCCGAATAATTGCAATCGCCCAATAGTGATACTCCCAATAGTGCGGTTTAACGTGATATCGACTAATATTGGCCAAGCGAGTTTCCTCGTCAATGCAATCGTCCCACAGCCGTCGATACACTTTTCGTTTCACGTTAGAATTCCAGTCATAAGGAGGCTCGGTTTCGATATCGATTCCTTGTCTGACGAAACGTTGACCGGTTCCGCGTATGCCGAGTTCGCGATCTCGAAGAAACTGCACCGGCGATATTCGTTGCACATCTCTCAATTTTTCGTCTCGCACATCATTCTTTAAAGCATCGATGATATCGTTTATTAAATGGCCATCATAGTATATATAGTCTCCAGAGCTTAAAGAGCTTATAGAGCTCTCGTCACTTGACCATTCCATGTTACGCACGTTAATGTCCTATTCGCGATAATGTTTTTTTCTTCACTTCATGCAAATCGGGCACATGTTGCACGGCAATATTTGATATAATGGGGTATTACAATTTGTGCAAAATCGGCCTCTTATTACGTCGTACGGCTCGGTTACGTGTTTTCGGAAAGTACATATGTGCTCACCAGTGTCTGGTGAAGCGATCATACACGAAGCACACTGGTTATACGAACCGTATATATAATAAAAATAAATGGCGCAACACTTCGTACGTCCATCTAACGCTAAAAATTCGGGGCGCGACACTATTTTCTTGACAACTTGTTTACGGTTGCCGTCTTCGTCACTGTTATAATTGCTGTCCGGCGACATCGGACGATCCTCGTCGGATGAATCCATTATTGCCTCGAAATTATTGTTCACCTCAATTTTTGTTCACTGTTTTTGAAAAAAATGTTTTCTTTATACCGTCCACTTGACACAAAAAACTTCAGCCCCGAGTATGAACTTTTAAGAGATGCCCACTCACGATAATGTTTTTTATTGTGTGCAAATCGGGCATATATTACATGGAAATATCATGTACAATACACCACGACAGTTTGAACAGGCACGGTAATGCTCTGTAACGCGTAAGTCAACGAAGTGTTTTCGGACAGCGTACATGTGCCCGATATCAAGGTCCGATAGATCAATCATGCACGAAGCACATAGTGCAAGTGCACCACCCGTTGAGTAATAAAAATATATCACGCACTGTTTCGTACGTAAGTTCAGTGCCATGATTTCCGAACGCGTCACTATTTTATCGACGACTTCTTTATGATCGTTGTCTTCATCGCTGAAGTAATCACTGTCGTCCGTTAACGCGTGATCCACGTCTACATCCATATTGAAATTATTGTCATCTCCTTTATCGTAAAAAAAACTATTCCTCTGTATTGAATACTCGGCACAAAAATGCAAAAATAACCGCTATACTTTTTTCAATCGATATACCGATGCGTAGACTTTCAAATCACAGACTATGATTTTGACTCGCTTCATTCTTCCTTATATACTTTTTCTATCGCCTTTTCCTCTCGTTCCAACTAGAGCATCGCGTATCGTTTCTTCTGTTTTAGTGCATGGTGTGCATGCACTGCAGAGAAACAATATCTCCCATAGAAATTGAGTCGCGTTGCTGTGCTTATGCCGTCTAGTGTTTATAAAATCTAGCAGCCTGTCATCGGCGCTCGCCTTTGTAACACGCGGCGCCACGAAACCCCGATAAGCGGCTCTTCCTCGAAAGAAAAATAAAGAGGAGAGACCGCGACGGTTGAATCGCCTAAAATTTTTTGATCAAGTACCTACGTCGACCATCGATACTCGCATCTGCAGTGCGAGATGATATTCGTTTATAAATTCTGTCATCGACGTTCGTCGATACCCATAGAAATTGAGTCGCGTTGCTGCGCTTATGCCGTCTAGTGTTTATAAAATCTAGCAGCCATATATCGGCGCTAGTTAAAAGATTTACAATTTTGTGTACGTATAAACGGTCTACGAGCATTCTAGCGCGCAGTCGAGAGTTTGATACGGTTCGAGTACGTCGCTCTGTAAACAGCCTCCAGATACGATGAACACTCACGGTGTGAATTGTTACGTTCCGATTCAGGATGAAACGTGCGAGAAACAGTAAGTATTCAATTACATTTTTTTTTCATATATTTCTTTCCATACTTAATTCTTTTTTCTACAGTACATCTTCTCATAATTCTGAGCCTCACATGGACAGCAGCGAGAAGATTAGAAAGCGCGTGATGTTCATCGACGAGACTGTGAAAATGATGGATTCGATTCTCGATGAACTTAGCGTTTTGATGACCATTAAAATGGATGAAGAAATTGCGAAAGCGTACTTTAGATTTCTCGTCGCACCGCTGAAAAAGATTGTCGACAAGATGGAGGAGGACGAGGACGAGCACATTAGACTTCTCATCAAACTGCTGAAAAAGTTCATCGACGTTGACAACATAGAGGAGGAGGAGGAAGAGGAGGAGGAGGAGGACGAGGAGGAGAAAGAGGAGGAGGACGAGGAGGAGGACTGAATGTAATGCAGTTAGAATCTTGCGTGATTTTTACGATAAAAATTCGCTAATAGATTGTGAACTGTTGGTCTACGCTTTAGATACTATTGTGTATAATGCGCTACATGAGAAATAAATGTATATTAAAATACATATCACTGTATCTAAAATTATCTTTCCTTCTGTCTACCGTTCCCTTGTCCACCGTCAGCGGTTTAGAATTACAGAGCGGTAACTCTCGATAAAAATGCGCGTGCCGCACTCGTCGCGCGATCATTAAACATTTTCTCATCTCTGTCTCATATACATTATTAAATATTCTTCCTCTTATTTCCAATAAATAAATCACTTAAAATAATATTTAAAAATGATCTAATTGGTGGGAGCGAGAAAACGTGCGCGAACGGGAACCGTGTGACGTCACGTGGACCGACGCGGCCGTTGCACGCGGACCGTCCCTCCCTCGCGGCGTCGGAAACGTGGTACCCCCCTCCCGATGAAAGAGGAGAGACCGCGACGGTTAAGTCGCCTACAAATTTTTGGTCGAGTACCTACGTCGACCATCGATGCTCGCATCTGCAGTGCGAGATGATATTCGTTTATAAATTCAGTCATCGACGTTCGTCGATACCCTAATGCCCCCCTCCCCCTCCGCGCTTGATAACTCTTCCTAGAAAGAAAAATGAAAAGGACCGCGGCGTCACGCCACTCGCAGGTCATAAATTATAGCCGCCTGCCGTGGGCGCTCGCTCACATCTGAAGTGTGAAATGATATCTGTTTATAAATACTATCGGCGTTATATACATCGACGCGAGGTGACATTTGTTTATAGAAACATGTCCCGACGTGCTCGCCGAAACCCTGATCCCCCCCCCCCCCCCGCGGAACCCTCTGATGGGAACGCAGACCCCCCTTCCCTAGGACCCCCTCGCCCGCGAGTCCCCCCCGCCCCGCTCCCCCCTCGGAGCACCCGATAGAGAACTGTCCCCTTTACCCTACTGATATGATTCGTCCTTCGTGAGGCAACGACCCCCGCCGAGGGTCTCCTATCGGGACGAGGGATGATCGATATCGATCCGTGTTCTCTTCGTTTTCTGCCTCGCTAAGGAGAAAGTCGAGCCGGTCGTTCGTGGCAATTATATTATCGGGAGTGCCGGAAGTAATTGTGCGAAGATCGTATAGTCTCAGCGCGAGCCGCACCCGCTAGGTCGCCGCGTGAGACATTTCAGATCGCCTTTCCGTTCACGTGAACAGAGAGAGCACCGGGTTCGTCGCGCGCGTCGATGATCCGCGCGCGAGTTCCGTAAAGTGGGTACGCTCCGTGCCTCCGTACGAAGGATTGCATCGGGCGCACAAGTTTCGTCGCGATCTGCACCCGCTCGATTGGTCGTCGCGCGAAACATCTTGTTTCCCGAATTTTCGTCGCCCGTAATACGACGGGTCGACGCATACATACGGATCACGTGATCCCCGCGTGCGAGAGCGTGAGCCTTGGCGAAAGACTCGTGTCGACGGCGAAACCGTCACACGATGCGAAAATCCAGGAGAGGGCCACGTGGAGGTGTCGCGCCGGTTCGTACTCATATCCGCAGCAGGTCTCCAAGGTAAAGAGCCTTTAGTCGATAGACTAATGTAGGTAAGGGAAGTCGGCAAATTGGATCCGTAACTTCAGAATAAGGATTGGCTCTGAGGAGCGGGGCGTGTCGGGCTTGGTCGGGAAGCGGGTTTGGCTGACGTGCCGGGCCTGGGCGAGGTGAACCCTAGCCGGCGTTCTCGCGCCGGTTTCGCGGGATCCGAGCTCGGTCCCGTGCCTTGGCCTCCCGCGGATCTTCCTTGCTGCGAGGCTGCCGTCAAACGACTACGGTTTTTGCGAGTGCTTTCTAGAGCGTCGTGATCACCGAGCGTGAGATTTGTCGATCAAATCTCACAAAATAAACGACGGGAGTTCGATCCCGATATCGACCCCGCTCGCGGCCATCTTGTCGTGCCGCGCCGTACATTGTTAACGCGGCTCTGCCGCGCCTCGTATTACTGTGACCTCGTGTAACATTCGTGTCCGCTATCGCGTTCCCGAGTCATCAGAGTGAGCCTGAGCCTCTCGCACGTTCCCGTGTTCGCGGTCGCTCATCTGCCGCGCGAGCAAAATATCCGTCGATCGAGTGCAAGATCTCCGATCGCGAGGGCGATCAGTCATCGCTCTTCAAGATTTCCGTTCCGCGAGCCACGCAGAGAGACCGAGCGACTCAAGATTTCGCCCGACATTTCCGCGAGGACTCAGCCTGCTCGGATGCGCGAGAGTGCGAGAACTGTATATTAAACTATAATAAATGGTGCTTGTTAATCACACATCAAGGGCGTGCGTTCTCTAAAACCTCTCCTCGCTAACTCCTCGGCTCTTACCCCGCGCCCTGGACAGGGTGGTCCCGGCATTCATTCGTGTCCCGAGGGTACCTCGGCAGAGCACGAAACACTATGTAATGCGTCATTTAAAACCCTACAACTTTTGTATGAAACATTTTTGTCAGAAATGCTTATTTTTCAAGATACTTAAGGGGTCCGGGACTTTTTGTACCTCGTGTATATATATATATATATATATATATATATATATATATATATATATATACATATAATCATATTCAACCAGATTTGTTATTGTCATATATGTGAATATAATAAGATCAAAAGTCGAATATGATTACGTAAAGATAATAATCATATAAAATTAGGGTAAATATGCACAAAAAATCAGTACTCACTGATTTTATCATCACTTAAATATGTTGAAGAGGAGGTCTTTCTGAGTAATTCTACGCAGGAAAAAATGGGGAACGACATTGGTTTAGAAGGTGTAGCAAATTGAAGTTCCACAATTTTAATGCTAAAAGAAGTAATTTGCTGGTATGTGTGTATAGACAGTACACATGTAGGTGGGGGAGGGGCTACCGTCTCTTCCCTGCAAGCAGGGGTGAGTGGGGATGGACCTCGGTTCGCGTGGAAAGTTAAACACCCGAACTGTATAATGATAGACTTCGTTTCTACCTATAAGCAGGGGTAGAGTGGGGTGGTATATACCTCGCTTTGTGTGGAAAGTTGTAAACCCATGTGGAACAATAATGAAAAACAACAATTTATACTTTTGCCATTGTTAAAGCAGAGAATACTTTGTATTTATACATTTTAAAATATAAAATTGTATATATACTTTTCAATATACTAACTATTCTCTGCTTTAACCAATTATTTCTGTTACAGATATTAATTTTTACACGATGCAATTTTCCACACGAAGCTACGAAGAAGGAAGGAAAAACGGTTTTTAACTTTCCACCGCGAACCAAGGTCCATCACCACCCACACCTGCTTGCGGGGGAGGGGCGGTAGCCCTTTCCTCGCCTACACGTGTACTGTTTATACACAGCAAATTATTTCTCTCAGAACTAATGTTACTTTACCATACCTAAAAAAAAATAAAATTGTAAAACTTCAATTTGCTATTTCTTCTAAACCAATGCTGTCCTCCACTTATTTCTTACGTAGAATTACTCAGAAAGACCTCCCTTATAACATATTTAAGTAGCGATAAAATCGGTGGGAACTGACCTTTTATGCATATCTACCTCCATTTTTTTTCTCGGGATGCTACAGCTAAGCGGAAAACGAGGGAAGGATTGTACAGTTCTAGGCGCGATTACGATAACTTTGGCCTCTTGATTTGACGATGGTTTTTGATAGTATTTTTTACGCTGAACAAAAAATTATATAGGTCTTATATGGCTAATTGCTTTAGTTTTCAAAATATACAGTGTTAAAGTTAAAAATAAATAATATGAATTTTTAAATAATACTTTGAGGGGCAGTAGCCCTTCCCCCGCAGGCAGGGGTGGGGGCGGATCTCGGTTCGCGTAGAAAGTTGAAAACCCCAACTGTACAATGATAGACCTCAGTTCGGGTAAACCTCAGAAAATTTTTTGTCGAAAATTTTTTACTATTTTTCCCGTGTTCCTCGCCAAAAATATCTCCGAAACCACTAACATTTCAAGGGGCCGAAGTTATCGTAATCGTCCCCAGTTCCACCCAGTTCCATGGGTTTCCAACTTTCCACGCAAAGCGAGGTCTAACTTTTTTTTAAGACAAAAGAAATAACGTACTAAAACGAAAAATGTCAACAAGAAGCGATTGAATAACACACAGTACTGAATATAATCAGGAATAAAAATGCAATATTTTAAAGTGTTGTATCTCAGAAACCAGAAGAGTCCGCAGCGTAATTTAAAGTGTACGTGATTTAGGACTTTATCGACTATAATATATGTGAAAATCAAAGTTATCGGTAAGGTTGAACTTTTTCGCAATAATTACTAATGGACTATGATTTCATTAATTCCATTGATTTTAAAAATTATGATTTTATCGAAAATTACAAGCAATTAAAGTCACAAAAAAAACTCTGATTTGCCGAAGTAATTAAATTAAAATATACAATACAATCAAAATGTAACAAATTATATGAAAGAAAAGAATGAAAGAAGGAAAGTAGATAGAGAAATAATAAAACAGCATACAATGTTTAGCGCGCCTCTAATTCGTGAGGGTACTTATTGCTAGACGGTAACTTAGAACGCTCTCATTTTCATTAGCTTTATACACTCTTTATTTAAAACCTATTACCCGGGCGTAATTTTGTCTCAGAAAGAAATTACTTTTTTTGGTATGAAAAATTGCACTATGCATTCCACATACTCGAATTCTGGAACGTTTTATGTATAAGAAAAATATATAGTTCTATTAAAAGATAAAAGTAACATTAAAATTTGAAAACGCCATCACTTGGAACAAAATTGTTGACACAAGGTATTTTTTCGAAGCCAAGCAACTTTCATTTGAAATATTTTTCTATAATATTTTATTAAGATTATACTTAAGATTTATTACTTAAGGGAAGTAATTTCTAATGACTCATCATTATATTGTGCGTACCAAAAGTTTTGAAATTATCAGCCAATTATCTTAAAAAGTATTGGTTTATTGGGAAAAATGTTTCAGATAAAGTTGGTGGGTTTAAAGGGGGCCCAATAGACCAATCTTATTAGAGTTTGGATCCGAGACTTGTGTTGGGCCCAGGAGGAGCGCAGTAATTGGCCTCTTTTACACCTTTCAACTTTTATCTGATTTTTTTCAATGAAACCAATACTTCTGAGATAATGGCCGTTTCGGAACTTTTGGTACGCATGATATAAAGATATATTTAATCAAAGTATTGAAATAAGAAAAAAGTCATAAACATGATTTTTATTGATTTAATATAATGCTTGTTTTTATATCACCAATATGATATTTGTAACTGATATAATATACATTGCTGTATGTTTGATAGGTACATTTTTGAAACGGAATACAAGATACCAGGCACCGCGGCACCCGATGGCAGTTGCACCTTTACTTATCGTAGTTCTTCTCGTAAACGCGGCGAATTCAATTCACCGCGATATCCTAGCAATTATCCGAGCGACACGAATTGCACGTATTTTTTCCTGGCGACGCCAAATGAGCAGGTTGCTCTGATCTTTGATCACTTTAAGGTTCGCACGAAGAACCGATAATGTGACAGTGGGACATTATGGGTGAGTGAATCATAATATGTCTTGTAGTGTTACATATTGATCGAAATCGATATTGTTTGGTATTTATCAGATACGAACTCTGCCAGGATGATTGGCTGGAGATTTACAATATGTACCGAGATAATACGGAGAAATTGATAGGAAGGTATTGCGGTGTG